>WBMY01017211.1:158670-218701 GCA_013397315.1 Donacobius atricapilla
GGAGCTCCGGGAGCCCAAGCCCCGGCTCCCGCGCGGCCCGCCACTCCCTGGGTGCGCGAGAGAGAGCGGAACCGAGCACACCACCCGGCCCGGGCCTGAGCACCGCCATCTTGGCTCGGGGCGGGGATGCACTGCCATTGGCTGGGTCGGGGGAGGGTCCTGAGGATCGACCAATCACCGACGGTNAGTGGGGAGTCACAAACATCCTTTTCACCCTGGAGGTGATTCCCGGCAGGGGATCCCGCTTTGGCTGGGATCGAAGCTCTCAGTAAAGCAGCGGCAGAGCGTTTGCTGGACTTGGTGCAGACATCTCAGCAGGACTTGCTTCTTGTTTATCAGTCAAGGAGCAAATTTGCCCCGCAGGTTAGATCCCCCTGCCTCCAGCCCCGCAGGAGGAGGAGCTGCTGGAGCAATTCCATGAGGGGTGACTGTGTGCAGCAATCAGATGTGAAACTGCAGCAGACAGGGATCCAGGAACTAACTGGGATTCCTTCTCCAGAGTAAACACGGACTCCGGGTAGATTTCACTTTATTGTGGTTTAATTTCATTATCTGCTGCTGCTACATCTGTACAACATTGTATAAAATGTAATCCCAAGGCACATTGCAGCCCCACAGCTGTGTTTGGCTCTGCTCTCTGTCACAAAGTACCCTTGGTGCTCCGGCTGTGACACCTACAGCCACCAGAACATTTTACTGTCCAGGCCCAGTGATGGGAAACCCTGGCCATGGCAGGAGGTCCCTGGGAGTCCCTCGTATTTCTGGTCAGACAGGAAGGATTTTTCACCTCTTTCTGCACAAGGCAAAAGGCTTCCAGCACTGCCATGACCAGGGGCAGGAGGGATGCACAGGTGATGCTGGGAGTGGTTCAGGACTGGCACAGCACATGCTGTGGGTTTGGGGAGTTGCTCTGCTCACACACTGGTGGTAGATTTCCGGTCCTTCCCACCAGTGTATTTGCACTGGGAGTTTCACCTACCCCATGCCAGGGTGGTCTGAGATTTCATCTCCTGCCCAGACAAAATGAGCAGGCAGATGCTCTTTTTAACTTAGGAGTTAGGGAAGATAATCTGCTTAGCTGCTACTGGTAGTAGAACACATGCAGAATTGCTTCTGCCAGATTTGACAAACCTGCAGAGAATCACGTGGAATCCGAAGTGATTGCTTTGGCTTGAAAAAGCATATGTGAAAGGACCAGAGATCCCTGATGTCCAGAAATGTCCTTGTTACAGGTGAGTGGTGTGGCAGGATGGTCTCTCCTACCTGTGCTCTCCATGGGAAGTTTCATTTTGGCCAATTATTTTTCCTCTCATCTTCTGTTTTCCTGAAGCTTCTAAGCTGTGTTTTAAAGGTCTCATGGAAAGCCTGATCATTAAAAAAAATACAGTGCTCGTAAAGCTTTTTTCCCCCAGAGTGGATGATAATGCAGCATCATGTTCAAAGTGCAATTACTAGATCTGAAAAATAACGTCCTCAGACTGTGAAGAACATCTGACAGTAAATTCACAGCCTTCATATGGAGGAGTCCTCACCAAAAGCTTCTCATTCTCAGAGCCATGCAAGGATGTTCTCAGCAGGACCACACTACAGGGAGGAGTCTGAAAGTGAGAATAAGATTGAAGCAGCTCAGGGTTGTAGTGAGGGAGATCAGAAATAGTCTGAAAGTCTGTCTGGGAGGGGGGAGCTGAAATGTTACAGGGCCTAAAAGTCTGCAAAATGGTGACAGGGGTTTAACTGACCCATTTTGCCACTCCTGTAATCCCAGCGAGGTATTTTGCATTTAAAGAAAAATACTGGACTCCCAAGTAAAGGATATTTCACTGGGTATAGTCACCAACAGTATTTATGCATAAGTATATGCAAGAGTCTATCCCCAGCCAATCCCACTGCCCTTCCATCCACATCAGGATCCCAGTACCTCTGACCATGTCCCTCTTTTTCCTCCCTTTATGTTGGCTTTGGCCAAACATCAGCTGTTCTCTCAGTGCTCCGCTCACCTGGCACATTTGCCAGGGTCTTTATTCTGCAGCTCCTGCACTGGAGAGAAATCTAAACTTGATATTATCCTACCTAATGAAGATGGGATTGTTCTTTCTAAAAAAATTGCTCAAGCTCAGCCAAAACCTCTGGCTTGTGTAGAAATCAAGTGGGTTTTCCCATCTGCCTTTTTATTTCTGGTTCTCTTTGGTACTTGATCACAAGTACCATGATCAGGAATTCAGTAAAACAGCCCAAATGTACCATTGCTTTGTCAGCAGGTGGAGGTGGCTCAGGACCGTTTTTGAGGCCCTGGGCAGCAGTGACACCCCTGGATCCACCAGGGAAGCAGTACTGCAGAGTTACCTTTGATGGCAAGGAAGGCTTTGCTGAAGGCACGACCCACTTCATTGCTGGCTTCCACCATATACTCCCCCTCATCCTGCTTGGTGACCCCCAGCACCACCAGGGAGCAGACTCCGAAGTCGTTCGTGCAGAAGTAGTTGGGGTCTCTGGAGAGGTCTCTGCTGTCCTTGTACCAGGTGATTTTTGGTGGGGGGTGGCCTCCAACGGCACAGCTCATGTGACACTCACTGCCTGTCACCACCACGTGGGATTTGAGTGGCACCAGGAACCTCGGGGGCTGGTTCTGGTTAATTCCCCTGTATTTCTGTGCTTTCACTCGAAATTCAGCTGTGAAAAATAGACAGCACCGAACACACACTCAGATACTGCTCCCAGCACTGCAGGGTTTGCAGGGGTTTGTGCAGTGCAGTGTCTGGAATTCTGCAGAGATCTCATGCACCTATGGATGGTAACTTCTGCTGCTCCTCAGAATTACCCAACATTTAACTTTGAAGTCAGAAACTTTGGTTTCTACAATACCCAAGCCTTAGATTTTGATTGGAGTTAATTTTAGGGCAAATTGCATGTCATAATGCCTGGGCATGAAGGGTCTGTCTGCACAATGTCCCTGCAGAAAGGACAAACCTTCCCTGCCCAGCTGGAATTCCTCAGGGCATTTCTGTGCACTCCTGTTCTGGCCAACTGAATATTCCCAGGAGATGACCCATTTGAGGGTGGGGTGTTAGAAGCAATGAAAAAAACACAACACAGAGAAATACTTGAAAATGTTTTACCCTTTTTTTTCCAGATCCTCCAGGGCTGCACAGTCTCTGATGGATCACTGGCTCCCAGGTCATTTTTTGCCACAACCCTGAAGTAATAATCCCTGCCTGGGACCACCCTGGTGAAGGTGAACTTGTTGTTGTAGATCAGGTCCCCCAGTACATGCCACAGACCCTTCTGGGATTCCCGTTTCAGGACAGTGTAATACAGGTTCTTCTCCCACTGCTCGGATGCTGAGGGGTCCCAGGTCACTGTCACTGTGTTGGGCACATTCTCCTCCAGCCGGATGGCTCCAGGGGGCTGAGGGATATCTGCCAGGGAAGGGCACACAATGTCACAGCTGTAGGGACAGTGGCACAGAACCCTAAAAACCTGGAGTCTGTTGCATGTCTGGGGCTTGGTGACCATTCTGGTCACTGGAAGGGACAAAATTCCATTCCTTCTCCAGGCACACAAATGCGTTTGCTATGAACTGAGCTGCTGCTGCACAACATCTGCACTTGCTGAGTGGGGAGAGGAGGGTGGTACAGCTGAGCTGCTTCCCCTCCTAGGGTCACAACTGAGAGAGCTGTGCTCAGTGTCCAACAGCCTGTGCTGACCTCCCTCATTCACTCTGGAAGGATAGTTTTAGTCAGTGGATTGCTCTTTCCTACAGAAAAGTGAGATCACAAAGTGCCTAGACAATCTCATAGAAAACTGTACCCTGGTTCTCCCTGTGCTTACACAACCAAACTGCAGCAGAGCTCATCCTGCCAAACTCAGTTTGTGGCCTCCTGCCTATCCACAGTAAATCATGGAATCCCAGACTGGTTTGAGTGGGAAGGGACCTTAAAACTCATCCAGTCCTACCTTCTGCCATGGGCAGGGACACCTTCCACTATGCCAGGGTGCTTCAAGCCCTGTCCAACCTGGCCTTGGACACTTCCAGGGAGGGGGTAGCCACAGCTTCTCTGGGCAACCTGTGCCAGGGCCTCACAGGGAGGAATTCCTTCCCAATATCTTATCTAACCCTGCCCTCTGGCAGTGGGAAGCCATTCCCCGTTGTTCTATCCCTCCAGGCTCTTGTCCCAAGTCCTTCTCCAGCTCCCTTGGAGCCCCTCTAGGCACTGGCAGGAGTTCTAAGATTCTCCCGAGAGCCTTCTCCAGGTGAACACCCCCAGCTCTCCCAGCCTGGGTCCAGAGCAGAGGGGCTGTAGCCCTTGGAGCACCTCCATGGCCTCTGCTGGAATTGCTCCAGCAGCTCAACATCCCTCTGTTGCTGGGGGCCCCCAGGGCTGGAGGCAGCTGTGCAGGTTGAGCCTCACCTGAGGGGGCAGACGGGCAGAATCCTCCCCTCCCCTGCTGCCCACGATGGGGGACCAGCCCAGGGCATGTCCAGCTTTCACCCACCAGCACCCCCAAGTCCTTCTCCCAGGGCTGCTCTCAGTCCCTTCATGCCCCAGCCTGGATTGCCTGGAAGTTGCTGGTAGATTTGTATGGATGGCAGTGAGTTACCTGTAATTTGAACCTGGAAGCTGAAGGTTTCTCTTTTCCCCAGCCCATCCTCAAGCTCCACAGTGTAGGTGCCGCTGTCACTGAACTCAGCTGCCCTGAGCAGCAGCTGGGTGCTTCCATCCTCAGTGCTCACGGCAGCCCGGCTGGGAAGGGGGAGCCCATCCTTTAACCAGGTCACCACCGGCTCAGGAGATCCCTGGAAACAACAAGTCATAGCCACTTCTTTCACTTCCAGACTGTGTCTTATATCTTTAGTTTCATTATCTGACCCCAAATATGCACCTCCATGACACAGTAATGTTTAGAAATATGGATTCATGATAGATCTGAGAGCCCTGATATGCTCTACAGTTTTTTTACAATTTTTTTCCTTTTCATCCTTTAAGGATGTTATCGCACTAAAGTGTTCAGAATGGTGTCAAACAAGCCATGCCAGATCAAGGACAGATAACTTCAAGAGTTAATATTTTCTGCCTTTAAAAAAGATCTGTTGGTTTTAGAAAGAAAAAACATCCTCTAAGTCTATATTTCCATTGTGCCATCTTTAGTCTGTTCTCCCAGAGATTAGGAGAAGGGACAGCAAATACACACACTTCATCACACTCCTCTCGTATTCCAGATATACAGGATTAATCATTGAGGCTGGAAAAGACCTCCAAGACCATCAAGTCCAACCCGTGCCCCATTCCCATCTTAAAAGCACCCCCTCCAAGGATGGGGACTCCAAACCTCCCTGGGCAGCCCCTCCCAAAGCCTGACCACACTTTCCATGAGGAAAAGCCTGTGTTGTTCCAAGCTTACACCAAAGCACTGAGATTTCTGTCAGTGCCTGCTAGGTTCTCAAGTCACAGAGCTCAAGTGCTGCTGCTTGGTGAGACAAGCACAGTGAAGGTGTTGCTGGAAATGCTGCCCCAAGGCCTTCTGAGGGAGTCACAGGGAAATCACTGATTTAGGAAGTCTGAGAGAGCAGTACTAGATAATGATAACATTGATAAGCTGGGTGGACAGCACTGAACCTTGTATGCGGAGGTTAAGGAATGACCACAGTGTCATAGAACACCAATGCAACAACTGTCAGCTCAGTTCTGGCTCGTGTTTTCCTCACCCTGGATGTCTACACAACACAGGCAGGCCAAATTATTTGCCCAGTGATTTGTAGACAAAATTCCATGATATAAAAACAGTGGCTCAGTTTTCCTGTCTGCTATTGAGTGCATCATAAAGCGCGGCTGGGAATTCCTCCAAAGCCCTGAATACCCACCTCAAAGGGAATCTTCACCCGGATAGGATTCCCTGCTTTTATAACCAGGAAGCTTTTCACTGTGTCATCTATCAGTAACCTGGGAGAGACTGGAAAATACAAAGATTACTCCCAAATGGATTGTTGGTGCAGTCTCTGGTGACAATCATGGTGTTCCACCACCTGGTGCCTCTCCTAGCTAGGTGAGGCTGGTGAGGAATTCACAGTGGGAAAAATCTCCCTGATTCAGTCCCAGAATTTACCTTTCAAATTTCATTACTATTTATTTGTTACTATGATTAAACAAGGGAAAATGATGTAAAAATACATTCACAATGATCTCTGTATTCATGTGATGTCTCAGTCACAGAGAAACTGGCTCTTTACCACACTTTATCCCATCGCAGGGATCATCTTTTGGGTTTAAATGGTGTCTGGAAAAAGGAAATTCAAATGGACACTTATAAAATATACATGCAATACAGAACACAGAACATCCACAGGAAAGCTGCCAAAGTTTATCTAAAATAGTATTTTTTAGCATTAAAAATATTTTCTTTTCTTTTTTCATCAATATACTACAGCATTTGGTATGTCTCTAAGAATATCAAATACCATAGTGCTAAATTGTATTTAGTGTTTTCAGTATAGAACTGAACACCTGCTTTAGATTGATTTATTTTATCTATTTTTTTTTTTGTTGATAAATGGGGTCTCCAGGCATATGCCAAAGTAGGCATTTTCACTTAGGATCCAAGTTAAGAAGGATGAACCTCTCATAGAGTTATCTCTTATGTCTGTAATTCTGCAATGTTTCCAAAGCTCAGGACTAAAACAGAGCTGCAGATTGTAAATAAAGATGGAAAAGTGAAAATGGTGTAAACTTTCAAACTAAACAATTAAAAAGTAAAATAAAGTATCCAAAACCAGTGTAGCCCTGGTTTTTCAGCCTGAGATGTTTTGATTTCTAAAACTCCATTCTTACGGAACTTTCTGTAAACAAAAGAAGATATTTTTGCTAACTCTATCTTGTTTTCATTCTTCTTTGGAGGTGGAGACAATTTGATGTCTCTCTGTGTTGGCCAATGTGATTGAATGGGTGTTACCTCTAGCACCAATTGGTTTAGCTCTAGCGACCTAGTATATAAGGAGGTCAGATTTTGAATAAATCAGTCTTTAGCCTTTTGACAAATTCTGGAGCTGTGTGGTCTGATTTTGTGTCCTACAGCAACAAAACAGCATAAAAAATTATGACTTAAGAGAATGAAATAAAATGTTTAATTTCAGAAAGTTGTCTAAAAATTGAGTGAAAACTCTATTTTCCCCTTGGAAGAGCGCAAGCAGGGATACAACACATACAGGTTCTGTCTAGTGACTGTGGTGTGGCTCTGCACAGGAGCACAATGTAAGTCCAAGGAGAAAATGGAATTCTGAGGGTTGTTTTATCAAAAGAAGTCCCTAAATGAGCTGAGCCCTGTGCACTGCATATCTAGTCTCACTTAATACTGAGGCTGTCCTGCTGAGGTGAACAGATAACCCCGAGGCGAGGAGGAGCAGTGCTGCCCCTGTGTTAGGCCAGGCCTGGGAGCAGCTCATGGCAGTATCCCACAGCCCTGGCTGCTCCTGCTCCCTGGGAGTGCCCCGTGCCCAGGGACAGCCCCTGACTCACCCACGGGAGCAGCTCCAGCACAGGCCTCCACCTTGGAGGCCTCCCCGGGGCCACTGTCGCTGAGGGCCCTCACACGCAGGAACAGCTTCTCCCCGGCCTGCAGGCCCTGGACGCTGCACGAGGTGCTCTGTGCAGGGAGGGTGAAGCACTTGGTCCAGCTGAGGCTGTTATAGGGCTTCATCTCCACCTCGTAGCCTTTCACATCATTCCCATCTTGTACTTCAGGTTTGCTCCATGTCAAGGTGACACTGGTGCTGTCACTGCTGCTCACTTTAAGGTCCTGCACTTGCCCTGGAGATTCTGGAAGGAGGAATTTTATTTAAACTATTTTTCTAGGATTTCTCTTCCCTCTTTTCAGTTACTGCCTGAGATTCCCCAACATTCTTGCAGTGCACTGGATTTCCATCCTGCTGTCTTGCCCCACCTTGTCCCAGTTCTTCAGAGCTGGATCTGGGTCCTTGATCCTACCAGCCCTGCAGTAAATTCACAACATTCCAAAACACTCTGGAGGCCATCCCAAGTGTTCCTCCAACGCTGCACATTACCCCACACTGGGATCTGCCAAATCTTGACATGGACATCCTACAGGAAATCCTTCCATTCCTTCCTCCAGCTGATTCTCAGCCATGAAAAATTCCTCAATACTGATTCTTGTCTCCACACACTTTTACAGAGGATTTAAGAACATCTCCTCTCCACAAATACCCCAAAGCAGAGCACAGGGCAGGGCACTTACTGGTGGGGTCCCAGGCAAAGGTGGGCTCTGAGGGGTCACTGGGCTGTCCTGTGCCAGCAGCATTGACAGCTGCCACACGGAACTCGTACTGCACACCCTTCTTGAGGCTGGTCACCTTCAGCTTCTTGTCTGCAGAGAGGAGAGGAGTGTGTTGCCTCAGGGGAGCTGTTCCCCATCAGGAAAGGTGACACAACAAAGTTGTGCCTTACTCCAGGCAGAATTAGGGACTGAAAAATTCTCAGGAGCCATAAAATCTGTAACTGATTTCCCTCACATTCCCTAGCCAAGTGCATGTGAACTTCTGGGATGTGTTCATTGTATTCCTTTCAAAATCAAACAGCCCTTGAACCACAGAATCCCAGAATCATTTAGTTGGAAAAGACCTCCAAGGTCACCCATCACCACCTTGATGTGAAAGATGTGAGATCCTAAGCAGCTCCTAAACCCAGCTGACATTTTTGCCTTTTCAAATCCAACCGGCTGTTCCAGGAGTCAGAATACCCACCTTTGACAGGCACATTGGTGACTGGCAGCCAGGTCACAGTGCCCTTCTTGCGTTTCTGAACCAGGTATCCCACAATTTGGGAAGCACCGGTTTTACAAGGAGCTTTCCAGGATATGGTGATGGTGTCCCTGCTGGCATTGATGATTTCAGGAGCATCTGGGGCACCAGGGGAAGCTACAGAGAGATGAGAGCTTCATTATTAGCAGGTATGTTTTTATTGCAAGATAAAATGGTGTTGTGTGTAATTTCTTCTTCCAGATCCCCCCAAGCATTCCTATGGACATGCTTTGAAAACCTGGCTGACTCATGAAGCTGTGGATCCTGTTCCCCACACAAATTGGACCCAGCATGGACTCTATTCCTGAGTTTGGATTTCACGAAAGACCTGCCGTCATCAAGACTGACAATTCCTCTGCCAGTGGGGTGTGTCATTCTTACACGATATGACCAATCAGCATCATACTTGCTTTCAACAACAGGAACTGGTAACAAAATGGATTTTCTTTGTCCTCTGCTAAAGTGTTCAAGATACAGAATCATGGGAATGAGGATGGAAAAATAAGATAATTAGAAGTGAACATTGCTGTCTCTAATACTGCATTTGTGCTAATGGCAGACCTGTTCTAGTATTTAAACTCCATGAAGGACAAAGACAATATTCAGTCGTTTGGAGATCAGGGGAATGGAGTGGTCATGCTGAGAAGTGCTGCACATACAGAGACACTCCTTTGCCTGTGGAGTTAAGAAAAGGCCTCACATGTTCCCTTTGCAGCCACACTGGGAAAAATTTCCTTTGATCTTGATGCATTTTGCATTTCCCCCATGAAACCTCCTTTCCAATCCAGAATGGAGCATGACCAAGGAATAATTACATCTCACTCAGCATCAGCAGAGCCTACAGCAAACTGCTGCTCTCACTGGGCAACCTCCACAGCTTTGTGTGAAGACTGAAGTTGAGATTTGTAGCAACAATCCACAATGCAGTGGATTTCCTTTGATGTCAGCTTTGATAATAAATTTCCCAGTTTGAATTATGAATTATGAGAAGTTCTCCTCACCTTTACCAGCAGCCTTCACTTCCCCTGACTCCAGCGCATCGCTCACTCCCTCAGCATTCATGGCCCTCACCCTGAAGTAGTAGCTCATCTCTTCTTCCACTTTGCTTGTGGTGAAGCTGGTGCAGCTCCTGGGGGTTTCTCCCAAAGTCTCCCAGTCATTCCTGCCCACCTGCTGCCTCTCCACGATGTACCTTTGCACTGGTTTGCCCCCGTCGTCCTTTGGGGGCTTCCACTGGATCGTGATGTTGTTGGCAGAGCTTTCTACAATTTTAATGGGTCCTGCTGGGGGCTGTGGCTTGTCTGGGAAGATGAACAGAGACACAGCTGGTTCCAGACCCAGACCTGCTCCTGGGTTTGGAGCAGACACTGTCCATTGCTCACCAGCTGGGAGACTGTTCCTGATGAAATGCAGGCACAGTTGTGGGATGAGGGCTGGGCACTTGAATTGCCTCTTCCAAACTTAGACTCTTCTAATTTTTGATAGAAAAGATGGAAAGCCAGGCCCTTGCTCTCCCTGGGTCAACTGTTCTCATAAGCATTGCATCAGTTCAGCTTGCTAATACAGGCAAAATATCATTTCTGGTCTCCCAAAGGAGCCCAGACATTTACAGAAGGGCTGAATTGGACCTTGATATCCTTCTTCAGATTTGCATGTTGTGTACAGTCACGTCTCCCACAGTGTCTGAACATTCAAAACTCGGCTGCTTAGGCCATGAAAAACCATACTAGGTTTGTGTTCCCTTGTACTAAAGGGCAAGAAGCATGTCCAGCAATCTTTCCTTGTACCCTGATTTTGGGGCAATATATAGAGTCTTGTTCCTCTCAAAATACCCAGTCACTCCTAATAAGTCTTCACACCAGTGTCAATGGATTCCCTGTCTAAGCTTTACAGTGAAAGCCACAGTGAATGTTACAGGATCTTACCTATTACCACGAGCTTTAGGTTGATTTCCAGGACACCACTGTCATTCTTGAGCCTGACTTTGTAGTCCCCACAGTCCCTCCTGTCGCAGCTGGAGATGGACAGCATGGTGCAGGTGTCTGTCTTGTCCACACGGATCCTGGTGTCATCCCCCAGCTCCATCCTGTCCTTCAGCCACGCTGCCCTGATGGGCCACCGACCCTCAAATGGGATCCGCAGCTTCACCCCCTCCCCAGCCTTGGCCACTGTGGGGACACTGGTCAAGTTCTTGAGGAGGACTTTGTCCACCTGGGGAGGATCTAAGCAGGTGATACATGGTCATTAAAAACCATAATTCAAGGAGGATAAAGCTCACCTTGTAGGGAAGGGATCCCCTCATGGTGCTGCCAGCAATGCTTAGAAGCTCACAACACTGGATCTGAACCTTTAGTTGTACTTAGCTACAGGATAATTATCACAAAATTTTGTGGTATCACACTGTCCTTTCATAGAGATATTTTTTCCTAGGCAACATACCAAACACAAGAATGAAGAATCTGCCCTGATAAAGTGTTTTGTGCACCCCAAAATCTTCGAGTTGCTGACAGAAAGGGTCCCTAGTTAAATTTGCAAATGCAAAATGAACCAACCTGTACAAAAAACCATTTCCCATTTATCTTGTAATTCTTTATAATAGTTTCTCAATAACCAATGACATGTCTGAGTAAATATATTACATTTAAAGCCCATCTCATGCTGCCTTGGTGGTTTGAGTAGACTCACCTTCAACAAAAATTGAAGCTTCAGTTTTTACATCTCCACCTTCAAACCTGTATTTCCCAGCATGAATATCTTCAGCTTTGTTAATGATGAGTTTGTGGACAAGACCTTTCTTTTCAAAGATGACTCCATCCATGCTTGTTAACTACAAAGTAAAGGACAGAGACCTATCCTTAAAAAAAAAAGGAAAAAATGCAATCCAAACTGAAACTGGACAGTCTACAGTTTGAAATGCAGTTGAAAAGACTTATGAATGTCATGCATATTTAATGACAATATTCTGGTATTCTGTTGCCCAGAGAAGCTGTGGCTGCCCCATCCCTGGAGGTGTCCAAGGCCAGGTTGGATGGGGCTTGGGTCTAGTGGAAGGTATCTCTGCCCAGGGCAGGGGGTGGGACTGGATAATCCTTAAGGTCCCTTCCAACCCAAACCACTCTGGGATTCTGTGAACTCTTCCAGGGCCCCACTCAGACCATACGTGACTGTCAGGGGGATGGACACCTTGACACCACCCTTAGGAAATAGAGCCAGAGAGCAGAGCATTGCTACCCAAAGCCAACAGCAAGCTCAAGGAACCCACCTTTAGGCCATCCTTAAACCAGGTTCCTGTCACATTGTCCTTGCTGACAGTACAGGACAGCTCAGCTGGGTCCCCCTTCAGCACTCGCACAGTTGCCAGCTGCTTGTTGAGGTAACAGCGTGGGACTGAACAGGCACAAAGGAAGGGAAGGAAGCTAAGTCTGTGTTACAGAGAGACACACAGAGCTGAAAATGCACGTGCACGTGAGGGGAGAAGAGCTTTTAAAAAAATACATGCTCTGGTCAGGAGAGGCTTTTGTGCTACCTCACTGTGGGCCAGCTGGGTACACTCAGTGCCCTGAGGCATGCGCAGCCAACCCAACATCAACTATATCCCCACACCAACCACATGGGCAATGGATTCATCACAAATCACATCAGCCAGCTGTGGATTTGCTAGTTTATGTCTATACTAATTGTCCTGTCTCTAGTCAGTGGAAAAAAACAGGGTGCTCCATGGTGTGGATATACTGCTTCATCCTCCTCTTCCTCTGCACTGACCACACACAGGGCTGCCCAGCACATTCCCCTAAACAGTCCCAGGCACACTGTTCTCCACCCCTATATTCCTCTTTTCTTTCCCAAGTTCTTCATTACCATCATCATCTCCTCTCTAATATATACCCCACTCCTTCCCCCTGAACCCCAGTTTTGAGGATTTCCTTGTTTATATTTATGGTTTGACAATGATAATTCCTAACTTGTGAACAATACCATTAGGTAAATATTTCCTTCTGATTATACACCTGAAATTTCTCATTCCTACAATTTTCGCATCATCATCTTGCTGGTGGAGTCAGAGGTCTTACTCAATGGCTGCAAACACATTATTCCCCTCTTACTCTATGCAACACCTTATTATTCCTGATGTTACAAGAGAAAAGAGCTCTTTACATTACATAATCCCATATAAGCAGGCACTGAATTGTTCCCAGAACTTGGAAAACACAGCTCTTGGCAGTAGGTGTTTGAAAAATAAAGTGAAACCTTCAGTTTTGAATTGGAACAGTATCAAAAAAACATGATGATATTCCTTGAAACTTTATGGGAACTGGTATGTTTATGAACTGGTCTGTTCCATGATATGTGAAACACAAATGAAGAGATGAGACCTGGCTTAGATCATTTAGACAAAGAAAATAATTTCTACCTTTAAGGCATTTTTATCAGAGCCAACTGTGTAAGATCAAACAGCCAATCAGTGGGAGAATTAGGAGCAGATCATGGGACAACCAAATTTCTACACAGTTGTATTTACCTACATCTTAACATCCCATTTCTTTGCAGGATTAGGAATGTGAGTATCATAATGCAAAGACCAGGAATCACCAGTTAACCACATACCTTTGAGATCATCCAGGACACTCTGTCTCTTTTGTCTTGTGCTTTCTGTGTTGTTCAGGGAATCATTTGCTTTAAGATCCAGGTCAGGTTCCTGGTTTCTCTGGTTTGCTGAAGGAGGTCCACCAAAAGGACCTGACATCTGGCCATAACTCAGTGGACCTTGACCAAACCTACCTGAACTACTCCCTTCAAGAGACCTGTCATGTGATTTACTCCCTGCCCCTCCTAAAGCAGAATTTGTGCCATAAAGGGAGCCCAACTGTCTCAAATCTCTGCCCTCTCCCTTGGCTCCTCCTGGACCTGACAGGGACCCTCTGTCACCAGCTGAACCTTTGTTCCCAGGCCCTCTGACATCACTGGCAGTGCCCTTTCCAGTTTCACCTCTTGAAGATCTACCAAGATGTGCATCCAGCCCATATTCACCACCTGGTCCACCAGCACCTCCCACACCCCCTTTACCACGGACTGAATCCCATTCATCCCCTCCCAACCTCCCAACCCCATCTGCACCAGCCATGTCTCCAGCTGATCCTCTGTCCTTGCCATAGGGAGAGTCTGCACCCCACAGTGCAGAGCCTTCCCTGGAAAAGCCCTCTCCTCCCACCCCACCTGCATATCCTGGAGCTCTGCTCAGCATGGCATCCGTGCCATGGCCAGATCCCATCACTTCCTCACCGCCAAGAGGAAAATGAGCAGCTCCTGCCACAGCCCCAGCTAGGAGACCATCCTTTCCATAGGGACCCCCAACTCCCCCTGCACCACCAACACCTGCTCCAACTGGGAGACCATCCTTTCCATAGGGACCCCCAACTCCCCCTGCACCACCAACACCAGCTCCAACTGGGAGACCATCCTTTCCATAGGGACCCCCATCTCCCCCTGCACCACCAATACCTGCCCCAGCTCCAGCTAGGAGACCATCCTTTCCATAGGCACCTCCCCCTGCACCACCACCACCTGCTCCAGCTCCAACTGGGAGACCATCCTTTCCATAGGGACCCCCAACTCCCCCTGCACCACCAATACCTGCCCCAGCTCCAGCTAGGAGACCATCCTTTCCATAGGGACCCCCAACTCCCCCTGCACCACCAACACCAGCTCCATCTGGGAGACCATCCTTTCCATAGGGACATCCAAGTTCCCCAGCATTTGCAGAACCGGCACCACCAACACCTGCTGCAAGTGGCCAACCATCTGGACCATACAAAGCCTCTCCAAGTCCTCCTCCACCAGCTCCACCAACCCCAGCTGGGAGACCATCCTTTCCATAGGGGGATTCAAGTCCGCCTGCACCACCAGCCCCGCCAACATTGACTCCAATGGGAAGACCATCCTTCCCATAGGGAGCTGCAAGTCCTCCTGCAGCAACGCCACCAAAACCAGCTCCAGCTGGGAGATCATCCTTTCCACAGGGAGATCCAAGTCCCCCTGCATTCCCAGCCCCACCAACACCTGGGAGACTATCTCTTCCATATGGAGATCCAAGTCCTCCTGCACCAGCCCCTCCAGCACCTGCTCCAGCTGGGAAACCATCCATTCCATAGGGAGATCCAGCACCACCTGCAGTTCCTTCTACTCCTGATCCAGCAGGGACACCATCTTTTCCACATGGATACCCAAGTCCCCCTGCACCAACACCACCAAAACCAGCCCCAGCTGGGAGACTATTCTTCCCATAGGGAGCTCCAAATCCCCCTACACCAGCTATATCAGCCCCACCAACACCAGCTCCAACTGGGAGACCATCCTTTCCACAGGGAACTCCAAATCCCCCTGCACCAGCACTAGCACCAACACCTGTTGCAAGTGGCCGACCATCTGAACCACACAAAGCCTCTTCAAGTCCTCCTGCACCAGCACCACCAAAACCAGCTGGGAGACCTTCATTTCCATAGGGAGATCCAAGTCCCCCTGCACCACCAGCCCCACCAACACCTGCTCCAATGGGAAAACCATCCTTCCCATAGGGAGTTGCAAGTCCTCCTGCAGCAACACCACCAAAACCAGCCCCAGCTGGCAGACCATCCTTTCCATAGGGAGATCCATGTCCCCCTGCACCCCCAGGCCCATCAAAACCAGCCCCAGCTAGCAGACCATCCTTTCCATAGGGAGATCCAAGTCCCCCTGCACCACCAGAGCCACCAACACCTTGGAGACCATCCTGTCCATAGAGACCTCCAAATCCCCCTGCACCAGCTCCACCATCACCACCAGCATGTGCTCCCAGTGCCTGACCATCTGGACCATACAAAGCCTCCATTTCTCCTGTGGAATTGCCACCTGCACCAGGTATAGCCCCATCTCCACCTGGAAGGCCTCCTGGCCCATACAGTGAGACAGATCTTCCTGCCTGCCCTAACTGACCACTGGCATGAGGTGTCAGGCCATCCTTGCCATAGGGCATCCTTATTTGTCCCTCTCTGTTTATACCTGCTCTGTTCATATCACCCACAGTGGGATGCCCATCCTTGCCATGGTGGAACCTCATTCCTCCTGCCATTCCAGCACCTACAGCATTCCCCCTAGCTCCAGTTCTCAGACCATTCCTGCTGAACAGATCACCCCCATTGGCTCCACCTCCAGTTGAATCAGGATCAAGCTCATCTGGCACAGAACTCCCACCACCCAACCTCCTAGCACCCCCAAAACCAGCTCTGTAACTGGCATCACCTAAATTCCCATCCTTGTCATGCTGAGAGCCCAAACCTTCTCCACCATCCATCTCAATGTTAACAGTACCCTGCAGACCCTCACCTCTGCCATCCACAGAATTCCATTCACCTGCCCCTCCTACTGCACCACCAGGACCTGCTCTGTCTGATACTGAGTCCATGCCATGGACAGCCCTTAACCCACTTCTGCCTCCTAAGCCTTTTAGTCCAAAGATGCTGCCATCATTGGCTGCTGAGTCTCCATCTAGGCCTGCTCCAGAAAACTGCCCAGACCCCAGCTCTCCATTTATGTGGGTTTTGCGTAACCCCTCTTTTCCCAAAAATATTTGGCTTCCAGCATCAGAATCAATGGAGTGTCCTTGGCCCCTGCCTTGGCTGCTGCCTTGACCTGTTCTGTACCAGCCACTTTTCTCCACACCAGAGGATGTGGAAAAGGAAGGACGATCTTCAGCAGCTGCTTTTTCTTGGCGCCGAAGCTTCCTCACCCTTTCATTGTCTGCCATTGTTTCTTTCAGCCACTCAGATGACTCCCTTTCAATCTTTTCTCCTTCATCCTGTCTCTTCTTTCCTTTGGCATCTGAAGTTGCATTGTTTCATGGGAGCAGATTTACAATTTACAGAAAAAGAAGGGAACAAAATAACAGAAAATCAATAGGACATGCACTGCATCAACAACCAAAGAAAATGTGTTAGCACTTTCTGAATTTCATTTTAGGACACACACACATAATACATTAAGATAAATTTAAAATAATTTCAAATCCTGATTTTTTCAATGCCACATTCAGACAATGAAATGTTAATTAAAGACAATTATTTTTAGTTAAAATGCATTGGTTTTTAATGGAAACATGCTCATTATAACAAACAAATCAAAAATAACAGAAGAAACTCCAGCATGGCAGGTCTGATTTAGAGGGGTTGAGACTGTATATGGGATTCATTAATTCCACCTGCCTTTACCCTCTAGCTATGGAGGAGTTACAGAATATTCCATGCACAGATGAGCCATCCGTTCACACCTTGGAACTGGGATTTCACTGCTCTGGAGGCAGCTTGCACATCTGGATAATGGCTGGTTTAGGGATGCTCAACCTGAGGACTAAAGCTTTCAGATCTGTGAATAGCTTTGGATTAATCTGAAATTCAGGCCATTCTGCTTTGGTTTCCAGGCTGGATATAATTTATCAGAGCTCACAGCTCACTGAAATCCATGGGCAGTTTCTTTATTTCAGAAACCTACATTGCTTTGGAGAAGCCTTTGTGAGAGAGACTCATCCTGCTGCGGCAGGAGGATCCCAAAGGAAACCAGAGTCAAAGGGAACCAAAGGAAGCCCCTTTCATAAGTAAACAAATATAAGCCAGGTGACTGTCAGTGTGCCTGCACTGGGTGTTCCCACCTTCTCAGCTTTCTCTGAGCTCCTTCTAGCATGTTTAACTCTAGTAGGGAATGAAAAATATTATCTGGCCAGAAGAATGGCATTGATAATGTAAACTGAGAGTATCAAAAGCTCCCTGAGTCCCTGCCTGTGATCACTGGAACAGCATCCTCAAAAATATGTGGGGAGATAGGGAGCATTTTTTCAATAACTGATGGAGAATGTGCTACTTCATCATAGCTGTAGAGCAAACAAGCCAATAGGATTTGTCAGGACTAACTAAAAGGGGAAAAGTTGGTCTTATTTGAAGAGGAAAGAGGGTCTGACCAGACCTTAATTTTTCCAAATAGAATTTAGAATCATGGAATCACGAAATGGCTTGGATGGGAAGGGATCTTAAAACTCATTTCATTCTAGCCCCTGCCATGGGCAGGGACACCTTCCACTATCCCAGGTTGCTCCAAGCCCCATCCAACCTGGCCTTGGACACTTCCAAGGATGGAAGCTTCTCTGAGCACCCCATGCCAGGGCCTCACCACCCTCACAGTCAAAAATTCCTACTCAATATCCCATCTAATCCTGCCCTCTGGCAGTGGAAAGCCATTCCCCCTTGTCCTGTCCCTCCCTCCCTTTTCCAAAGTCCCTCTGCAGCTCTCCTGGAGCCTCTTTAGGCACTGGAAAGGGCCCCAAGGTCTCCCTGGACTCTCGTCTTCTCTACACTGAACACCCCCACTTTTCTCAGCCATAATTTCGGAATTAGAGACTTAGCAATTCATTTTCCAGCAGAGCAGCATCTCCCTGAGCCATCAGGCAGTGCAAAGAATGTTTTGTGCCAACACATCATGGGAACAACCCACTGCCAACCACTCACACTCCACAAGGAGCCAGGCGCTGGAGGAGCCCTGTCCTGCGTCAAGTGTGTACAGGCCGCTGTCTGAGGGTCCCACGTTCCTGACAATCAGCTTGTGGGTCAGGCCATCAGGTGTCACAGAGATCTGGTGCTTGTCACTGGCCTGGAGGGGGTGGCTTTTGTGCAGCCACAGGGGCTCGTGGCAGGGCGTGCACAGCACACACTGGAACTCGGCGTCCCCCGCCTCAGCACAGCGCATGTCGGAGAGCGGCTGCCGGAACCGCGCTGGGATGGCTGCAGGGGAAACCAAGAGCTATGGGAAGGAAACAGCTGGTTCTGCACTCCAAGTAAAATTGTTACAGCTGAAGGAGAAAAGAACAGGAAGTTGTGGTGCCTCTGAGCATCGGGTTACTGAGAAAAATGAAAAACACAGATGTGCTTCTGCGCCCAATTCTGCAGCAAAACGGAAAAGTAGATTTTTGTCTTTATTATCTTCTGAGACATTTGTACCTCACAGCAGTGATGTGCTGCCAGTTTGTAGTCACTGATGTGTTCCTGTAGCATGATATTTGGGTTGAGTTTGTTGTCATTGTTCTGAGCTTTCAGAACCAAACTGTAGTATGGGGTAGGTTAAGGGGTGTGCTCACTGTCACCCGCAGCCAGACTGGTACTTGAGCTTAGGCCTGCTCCCTTGGGCTGCAAATGCAGCACCTAAAGCACTTAATCACCCTCCTGCTCCTTTTCACCTGCGCCAGATAAGGAGCCCTGTCTTGGGTTTGCAATATGTAACCGAGAATATTCTATTTGCCATGTGTTGAAACTGGTTAGAGAGGTTTTTTGTTTCTCTTTATCTCTTGTATAACTCATTCCTTATAACTCCAGGGGGCGAGTGTCTTTCTGTTAATGGGCCAGCTGTTAAAACCAGGTGGGGCAGTGCTCTTTATCTCTTCCACAACCCATCCTCCCTCCAGGGGTTATCTGCTGTTAATGGACCACTAAGGCCCATCACATAACATGACATCATCCCATTGTGAGATGCACCACCCAGTGGGGGGAGCCAAGAGTTTCTGCCTAGATAAAAACCTGGCCTTCACAACACCAGCAGCCAGTTTGCCATTGGAATTCCCAGAGGAAGACCAGACCTATCTTGCAACTGCTGGACCCTTCTCTGCAGGATCATCTCTACAGAACTACATCTGTTACTCCAGGAGGACTTATTTGGACTATTCTTAACACCCTGACCAGGGTGTTAGGTCATATTCTGACTCTGTCAGTGTTTCTAGGACTTTGTTTGTTTGTGCTACTACATTTGTTTTTTTTTTTAATATTCCTAGTAAAGAACTGTTATTCCTATCACCATGTCTTTGCCCAAGAGCCAACTTAATTTTCAAAATTTTAATAAGTTGGAGGGAGGGGGTTTAAAATCTCCATTCCAAGGGAGGCTCTGCCCTCCCTAGCAGACGCCTGTCTTTCAAACCAAGACTAGCCCTTACTGGGCAGCACAAAACCAGTCCTCGGTGGTGGTCAGGAGTTACTGAGCTTTGCACTTGCTCCTAGACGCAATTTTCCAGAAAAAAAAAAAACCTTTTTTCACAGTTGCATATCACATCCATCAAACTGAATTCCTTACCTTGAGCATCCAGTTCAGTTGAGAAGACAGGGACGTCCTCCACCCTAACCTGGTACACCCCTGCGTCCTCTGGCTGCACATCATTGACAGTGAAGTAGTACCTTCTCCCAACTCTCCTCAGGCAGTGCTTCCTGTACTCATCCCCTGTCCCGTACCGCAGCCGCTCGCCATCCTGGGGAGGGGAGGGGAGGAATGTCCTCACAAAGGCTCAACCAGTACCAGGCATTTCAAACAGATCAGGACAGGTTGGTGCTACAGCCCCCTCGCTGATATAAATGAGTAACCTCACAGTGCCCAGGGCTCTTTGCAGCACACAGGCACTGTCTGGGCAGTGAATCCTGCACAGAGCAGGACACCAGGCTCTGAAACTCAGCAAAACAACAGCTCTTGGCTACCCACATAAGGATCTGAAGCTTAATTTCAGCTACAGAGACAAAGCACTTTCTTGGCTTAGATTTCAGCATCCTCATAGCTGGATGAGCAGGAGGATTCATCACTTTCTGCAGCACACTTGGGTTACATTGTCCAAATTGTGGCTCATAGGCTTCATGTCATATATTTGATCCAGAAGATTCATAGTTTGTCCTCCCCTTCAGGGCATTCTGATTTCCCCTGGATTAAAGCCTCCAACCACAAAACACGCCCAGCACCGAGCACCTGCGGATACCATCCGAGGGGCTATGGATCTAGAGACAATGTTTTACATCTCTGAGATCTTATTTCACAGAGGTATATGTTATTGCACTATATATGGCAATAACACACTTGAGAAAGTGAATAAAATTTATATGAAACTGCAGAATTTTGGCAGCCTGAAAGACACTGTTGGGATGATGGTCTTAAACTGAAGGAGGGTCAGGTTAGATATAAGTAGCTCTTTCCCATGTGGGTGGGGAGGCCCTGGCACAGGTTGCTCAGAGAAGCTGTGGCTGCCCCATCCCTGGAAGTGTCCAAGGTAAGGCTGGATGGGGCTTGGAGCACCCTGGGATAGTGGAAGGTGTCCCTGTCCATGGCAGGGTGTGGGACTGGATGAGTTTTAAGGTCCTTTGAGCTTTAAAAGGTCCCTTCCAGCTCAACTGTTCTATGAATTTCCTGAAGACACAAGGATGTCAGTAACTGACTGCATGCTCTGTACTTGGATCTGCAAATACCCAGGGATATTCACCACTAAAGATCACCCCACACCCACACTGCTCCCTAACCATGCAGGGATCTGCCAAAGACAGACAGCTTAAAGGCATTTATTTGCTCTCAGCCACTGCCTAGAGGATGAAGCCCTTTCTGTGGAACACCTGAGGGGCTGCTTGGAGCTGCTGCTACCCAACTCATCCCCCTCACCTTGAGCAGGTAAACGTTGCTTTTGCTGTTTTTCAGCTCCATCTCCAGGCTGAACATAGCATTTCCCTCCTTGTTGACTTTGATGTGTTCAAAGTTTTTGAGACTGTGAATTAACTGCAAAGAAATATCAAAGAACCTAATGAATGATAAAACTACCATGACAGAAGTTCTTAAGCTGTTGAATTAATGTGAAATCTACTTTAAAGAGCTACCTCTAACATTATGTAGTAGAAGTATCTGTAAGTCACAGTTCTGCTACAGTGCGTTGCAGTGTCTGTAAGTTGCTATAGTTTTCTTCTGTATATAAATTATTTTTTATGCGTTGCCTCCTGGTCTCTCCCACATTGCCCATCCAGGTCTCTACAGGCCCCTGTATGTGAATGCCATTTTTAATCTTGGACATATGATTTTTGATTTGGGGTCCAAATTCTAATCAGAGACAACTGAATAACCCTCTGGTCAGTATCTCCTAAAATCTGTGAACTGAGCTTCAAAAAATTCATCAGCATTTTCACCTGCATGAGTAAAGAAGTGGAACTTCTCTAAAATATTGTCATAAATCACTGTCATACAACAAAATTTTCATCTCTAAATCAATTTTGGAAGACTTAGCCTGTTTTCAGAAGCTGCAATTTGTTAAAAACGAGTGGTTTCAGTTTATTTTACCTTGTCTTGTTCACTCTCTGTGTCCTTCCTCATCTCCTGCAGCTTCCTCAGCATCCCACGGAAATCAACAATTCCATATTTCATACAGATTTTCTCATAATCTCTCTTATCTGCATGCAGCAACAGCTGCCACACAGCTTCTTTGTCCAGGGGCTTTGGTTTTGGTGCTGCAGCCCTGAGAACCAGGGGGGGAAACATTCAGACATTTTCAAGGACAAGATGTCCTGCTTTTCTATCCCCAAGTCTCTTTCATCTCTCTCCATTATTCCTGTAGTTCACTTGGCCCTGTAGGTGCAGGCAGGAAAGACTGGGACTCTTCCAGTGCAGGTTTTCTGCATCTGTACTACAAATTAAATGGTGCCAGGGAACACCTTCCACACTGCTGAATTATGACCAGAGGCTCTGTCAGAGTTTGGCCCAGGCCAGGTAATTGCCTAGCACAGTTGAGGATTCTGCACAATCATTATCAGCAGGCAATCCTTAGAGCTTCCCCCTGGGAAGGGAAAGATTCTGCCCTGTGCACCTGGCAGTGCAGCTGGGAGCCAGAGCTCAGCCCCTGGGCAGCCAGAGCCATCAGTGCATGAAGAGTTGTTCTTTGGACAGGAAGCTACTCGTGAGCTAAACACAGGGAAGCAGAGAAACACAGCTTCCCTGTCAGAACGTCGTGGTGCAGAGGAAATACCCCTCAAAATGAGGCTGGAACCTTGTGTTTATCTCAGTCCAATGGGCAGTTCAAGCTGTTCTGGTCTGTCTCTCCATAGGGAGTCTCACCACAACTTTGGACACAAGAAGTGGTGCCCTGAAGGTCTCTGGAGCTGCCCCCTACCACAAAGAAACATCCAGAAGTGGGAGCATTGCCCTCACTCCAGAGCCTTACCTCTTCCTCAGCAGCTTCCTGGAGTCCAGGAGTGTCTTCTTGAGCTCTGTTACAAGAGTGGGGGAAACAACAGTTACATACCCAGCACTGTGAAATACATCCCTCCAAAGAAGATAATGCAGAATAGCCACTGACAACAAGTCATTCTGCTGAGGTCTTTTCCTCTGCGTTTTTACACACTTTACAAAAAAACTGTCATGAAACTTAGTCAGTTCTCACTGCCATGCTCATCCTTTGAATGCCAGTGAAGTTCATCTCTCCCTAACAGGCTTCCCTCTAGAGACCCACTATTTTCAGCCATGTTAACAAGTTTGATCCAGATGTGTTTAACATCCCCAAATCCCTTTTTCCTTTCCTAATGATTCCACAATCACTAATTAGAACAGCTCAAAACTGTGTCTAAAATCATCACTCTAGCAAAAAGTAAAGAACAAGCAGACAGAGATGACAGAACACTGAAGGTTCATTAATCCTTCTCTTTACAAGTCTGGGGTAGCAATAGTGTGGCAGACGAGTATTGTTTGCTCTGCCCCCACAATAATATAATACTCATACAGATCTTTAACTTACCATCAGCAGCATGAACAGGAGCATATTTTGCCTTCCTCTTAAAGCCAACTGATCATTTATAAGAGAAAACAGAAGGAAAACAAGCCATAGGATGAACAAGATTAGATAAACAGCAGTGAACTAATGAGTCATGAAACCACTCTATCTGTTACCAGTGCAAGAGGGAATCCCAGTTTGAATTTCCTTGTCAATCTGACATTTGCTCATAGTAACCTCCATCTATAAAGGTGATACTTCTATTGCCATTGACTCTGTGCTTGCTGGAAACTCCACACAGAGGAGGAGAGCATTTTTGCCCTACCAAATTTATGGTCCAAGTAATGGGAGGAAATATCAACATCTTGTTTTAGAGATGGGGAGCCAAGGTGGAAATGGCAACTGCAGATAGGCACCTTCTAAACTTACTTGAAAGGCACAGAGGTGACACGGACACTTCCAATATAATCCATCTTCTGCTCAAGTGGATTCCAAGAATATCAGTATATCTGGCCCACAGAGTGCCCATTTCTCTGCACTGACTATAAAGGGAAGCAGGAAGGAGGTCCAGAGACAGCTGCAGGGGGATGGAACCCTCCCAAAGGACTGATTGATTCAACAACATAAAGAAATGATTGAGGCAGTTCAGCACTAAATCCAGGGTGTCTGATTATGGACCAGCGCAATGAGCATAATTCCACTTTCTTCCCCCTTGCCTTAAAGCTCACAATGTCAGAGAGCCACCAAAAGATCTCTAGACCTCAATGAGGGGAATACCAGACCTCCACACCAAGCATACCCAGACAAAGTCCTGGACACCCAACCCAGGGAACAGCACAGCCACTGCCTGGGACCACGGGCCTGTGGAGCCCAGAGCTGCCAGTCCTACCTTGGACGATCCTGAGGCCAGCAGAGCACGAGGCCTCTCCATAGGCATTGACAGCACAGCAGCGATACAAATCACTGTCATCCAGAACCAGGCTCTTGATCTTCAAAGGGAGAGCACAGAAACTGCTCACAGAAAGGGCTGGGCTGCAGTTCACCTTCAGCTTCTCATAAAGCAGCTACTCAGTGGCACCTCAGAGGCTTCTTCTGTTACCAGAAGGGCTCTAAAAAGCTTTCTTTGTTTATCTGTGTGTTATCTCAGAACTGGGGATGTGTAGAATCACAGAATATCCTGAGTCTGAAGTGATCCACAGGATCATCCAGTCCAGCTGCTGGGTAGGACACTCCCAACAATCCCAGCCTGTCCTTGGGAACATTGTCTAAACACTCCTGGAGCTCTGGCAGCCTCGGGGCTGTGCCCATTCCCTGGGGAGCCTGGGCAGTGCCCAGCACCCTCTGGGGGAGAACCTTTCCCTGATATCCAGCCTAACCCTCCCGTGGCACAGCTCCAGCCCTTCCCTGGGATCCTGTCCCTGCTCACAGCGAGCGGAGATTGAAGCTGTCCCTCTGCTTCCCCTCATCCCACTGCAGGTTTTTCCTGTCCATTTCTCTCAGTTCCACAAGTCCTTTCTGAAATATTTAATCTTTACCTGCAGAATGAATTCATTTGTAGCACTATTGAAGGACATTTCATATTTGGCAGGATCATCCATTCCTTTTAGTGTACGTGACCATTTGACCTCAGGGGCTGGGACACCTTTGACCACAGCTCTGAAAATGGCATTTTTACCTTTGAAAAGAGACAATAATTTAAGTTATTTAAGACAGGCTTGAGCATGAGGACTCTCAGGCCTAGCCCCTTATTTTATCAAGAGTGATCCCCAGAGTGAGTAATTTTTGTTATTTTATGCAGAAATGTTCTTCAGAAATAACAATAACATCTTCTTTTGCACATCAATAATTCCGTTTTTTTTCTGTATTCAGTCATAAAAGGCCTTTAAAATGTGGCAATTATCTGCCAGGCATGGCTGCTGACATCTCTGTCCATCACTGAAATCAGAAGCCTGACAGCAAGTTCAGCCCAGACTTGCTTTTTACCCATGAAATGTCCAAATCCCTTCTCATCACACTTATTCTCTATCAAATCCCACTGTTTCTTCAGTCTTTAACTGGCACTACCTTGCACTCCAAACCCACCAGGCTCTGCTGTTTGAAGAGACAAGGGAGGGAGAAGGGGATTCCTCTCCTTTGTCCCTGCTCCCCAGGAACCTGAGTACCCTGCAGCCCACCACAGAAATCTCCAACAGCTTTCTCACTGCCCAATACAAACCTCTTCTCCAAAAGGCTCCAAAACCACAGGGAACACTGGGAAACAAGTCAGAAAAGTGACTTGTGTGGGTGAATGGGAATAGAAATGGAGGTGAGCTATCCATGGAAACACCTCAGGGTGGAAATGATCACTCTCTCTTATTTTTTAATGTTCTTGGTCTTCAGGTGACCAACACTGTTAAAGATTTTCCCTACAAAGTCTGGCAATATTTCTCACACCTTTCTGCAGTCACCACCACCAAACTTATTTGATGGAAAAAGTTCCTGCCCACAGATCCTTATCAAAAGGCCTTTTCCAGCCTTAGAGATTGCAGTACTCGCTCTCATTAAAATCTGATTTTAGTTGATTACTCTGTGCTACATTTTAGCCACTTTGGCTGCACTTTCCCATGCTTGCCATCTGTCACAGGCCACCCAGCCAGGAGAATCAGCTCAGCCATGCACTGAACACAGTGCGGCGATGATGACAGAATTAAAGGCCCCCATGATGCCTCTGCACAGACACAGAATTTCAGTGACCAACCTGAATGCACAAACAGTTTGTATGGGAACTGCAAAGAACCTGCTGAAAATGAAATAACTTGGAAATTTTACACAGGTGAAAACTTAGCTAGGGGCCTTGGGTAATGCCTGAACCATGCAGGTGGAGGAGGAGGAAGAGGGACAGGTTCCACTACAGGCCACTGTGCTCCTTCATGAAACCTCAGTCGCTCCTGGAAATCCACAGGTGAGTGTGGAACACCAAAATCCAAGCTGCTGGTTCAGTCCTGGCAGGGAAGAGGAGCTACACGATGTTCTCAGGCTACTCCACACCAACAGAAAAGAAAAAAACAAAAGGACTCTCTGCAGATGCAGAGACACTTCTGGGAGGCTCTTCATTGATTCCAGTTTTTGGCTCATCAGCTGCCTGCTCTGTGCTCTGTGCAAGATCCTTATGTTGTTCCTTACAGAATCATCACAGAACCATGGAATGACCTGGGTAGGACAGACCTCAAAGTCCATCCCATTCCAGCCCCTGCCCTGGGCAGGCACACCTTCCACTATCCCAGGTTGCTCCAAGCCCTGTCCAACCAGGCCTTGGACACTTCAGGGATGGGGCAACCACAGCTTCTGTAGTGTGCCAGAGCCTCACCACCCTCACAGAGAAGAATTCCTTCCCAATATCCCATCTAACCTTGCCCTCTGGCAGTGGGAAGCCATTCCCCCTTGTCCTGGCACTCCAGGCCCTTGTCCATCTCCCCTGGAGCCCTTTAGGCACTGGAAGGCTGCTATAGCCTAAACAGCATCTGCAGTCAGTGTATCCTACTTTACAAAGCAGCTAATTTTAGTGCTGAACACAAGTTCTTCCAACAGGAAAACAAGACAAAAAACCCTAACTTTTTCAATGTGTCTAATCTTTTGCTGCAAAATCCTTACTGTGAGAGCTTCCTGCAGAATTCACCAGATTTCCTGTACACATAAGAGCCAGATGTTGGTCTTGCATACACATAGTGACAACTGAGGAGACCTTTGCGAGTACTGAAAGGATTGTCGTCAGCGTAACAAAGACTTTGGCCACACAACACTTTTTTTGTGGTCATGTCAAATCACTTTAGAAAGTTGCTTGATTTAATCATGATAATTTTTTCATGTAGGTGGGACATGGAGTCAAACCTCCAGATCTGTGGCTTTGCCTGTTTATCAAGAGTCTTACCTTCCTGCAGTGTCAGAGTGAGTGGTTTCTTCTCAAAATCAGGTGTACTGCATCCTTGTGGAACTTCATTCACAAACTGAGTGACGACAACTCCTGGGATAGAAGATTTCTTGAAGATTTTTGCTAGAAAGGCAAGAAAAAAACCCATTCAATTGACATGTTTGTCCTTCAGAAAGAATCTCTGAGTTTGCATTGCCTCCTGCAGAGCAATGACTGCTCCTGCTCAGCTCCTCTTGGACCCCAAAGGTCCCACACATTCCAGTACCACAGGCTGTAAATGTGTCCCAAGGCTTGGGCATTAACGTCTGGGATTTTTTGGTGGCTTTGTCAAAGTTGTGTCCAAGTGGGAAATTCTGCAACCAAAGTCCTAATCCAGGACCACCTCAGCTCACAGCTCCAGCAACAGTTTGGACAGGGAAAGCTTTGCATCAGGTCTTGGTCCAAATACAAAATCTGGCATGAGGAAAGGCCCCGCTGCCAAGTCAGAGCATGGTGGGTCAGTCCCTGCCATCTCCAAGCGAGAGAAGCAAGCTGGGGTTATTCACAGGGGTTCCCCAGAGCTGTGTCTGTTCTCTCACCTGTCTGATGGCTGCTCATGATGCTTTGCTCAGCTTTCCGGAGTCAGCACAACCAGATTACAAGTTCTCCTTTGAAAAAGACAAATAATTTCATTATTTACAGTTCACAAGGGAAAGGACAGACCTTAACACTGCTCCCTTTACTGACACAGTTTGCCCTTCCTCACTTGCCACATCCTTGCAGCCAAGCAGAGACAGACCTGCCAATCAGCCTGTCATGCCCAACACAACCTGGGTATGAGGATGATTAGCAGGGCTGAATGGAAAATGTACACATCCAGTGGCATCCCTCTGTGTCACCTGGCTTTCCTGTAAAGACCTCCTCTCGTGTTTCAGGCAAACATTCACCACATGGCACTCACGTGGTGGGTTCTGATGGATGGCAAGAGCAGTTGCTGAGAGGAAAACCACAGACATGGATGTCCAAACTGGGGCACGGAACAGAGGTACATCCTGATCTCATTTAGCTTGGTTAAATTAGCAACAGATCTGAGAGCAGATGAGAAGCCTTTAGAAGGGAATGGTGAAGTGTGAGCTTGGCATTATGGGGTTATTGTTATGGATCACTCAGGGGACCTTCTGCCAAAGGAGGTTCTTTCCCTGTATTTTAAATTGGACAATGTGTAATGTAACACATCCCTGCCATGCAGCAAGCTGGGAAAGCATATTCTCTGCCATGTGAGAGATGCTCAGGAACTATAGAGTTACTGCAGCTCTGAAAGAGCAATTAGATTGGATTGCCTGTGGCATTAGTGCTGCATCTCTGTTTACCCTCTGCACTTCTTCAGTCAACAGAAGGACACAGGAACATGCAACTTCCATCAGTTTTGAAAGGCACAGGGACTTGGGGAGCACACCTACACCAGGCATTCATCCAGCTGAGCTCTGGCACCTGGCACCTGATGAAAACACAGGGGATAACCGCAACATCCCCTTGTCATACATTCAACTCTGAGCTGCATTGTCTGGGTGAGAATTGGTTTCAGCTAAAGGTAATAGACAACTTAGTGAACAAAAATAATTTATGCTGGATATCCCATAGCCAGGCCAAGGAGAGTGTCACAGTACCTCTGGGTCAGCTTCTGAACCAAAATGTGTTTTGCCATTATTCAGCAGCTGCAAAGAGCCACAGACACCTCTCTACAAAAAAATTACTGGGTCCACTTTGTCCTTACCACAAAGCTTGTTTTGAGGCTCTGCACCCTCTACAAATCTCAGCAATAATTGACATCTCTGTGAGCCTCCCTGGCCTTCATGAAAATGCACTGAGACAACAGCACTGGGAAATGGGAGAGGGCTGTGTGAGCACCAGCCAAGCCCTGTCTCCTGTCCCCTCCTGGCCTGATCTGGGTGACCTCTGTTGTTGCCATTACAAGGAGTTTGCATTTCATCTGTGTGCTGCTCCCCTGGCACATCAGACAGTTACTTCTGTAAATGGGAGATGTCTTAAAACTTGGCAATGAAGGGAATGAGAAGCTTGTGGGAAGGAAAAGACACAAAACTAAACTGAAAAGAAGCTGATTCCAGGGCACCCTGTCCTGCCCCAGGCAGGGCATTGCACAGTGAATGGTTGGAGAGGCTCTTGATCACCCTCTTACGGATTTAATTTGTCCTCCCCAGTACTGAACTGTATTAACAACAAACATAATCCCCTATTGCCTCTTGTATCTTCCTAAACATGTCACCACTCCTGGAGCTGGAATGCCTGATGCTTACAACACTCACCAAACAGGATGACCTGACACCAGCTTTCAGCAGCTTTCCCCTAAGCTCTGTTTATGTTACACTTGCATTTATTTTTTTCCTACTCCTGACTCCTTTCTTCCACACTGGGCAGTGGTGAGGAGCAGCTACCCTAGAACAGCAATGTGGTCCAAGCTCAGCTCCAAAGCCTTTCCTTACATCTCCAAATGTTCTATGTCAGAATATTTCATTCTCAGCCTGGTGTGACAGTGGACATGTGTTACCATAACTAGAAACTGCTGAGAGAGGGTTAAATTCAAATCTAGTTTGGTAAAACCCCCAAATACTGATAATATTTGCACAGACAGTAACAGGCTCCATCTCTCAGTACACAACATGCACTATGTGCACTATGTATAAACTGCTGAGTTTACAGTCTTAAAGATTTCAGAAATTCACTTGGATTAAAAATAAGCTCCTGTGAGTCCTTAAACTCCTGTGAATTCCTGACTTCTGGAGAATGAGAAGGAAGCATGTTAATGCCACACATTGATTGCAGGGTTAAAATAACAGTGCTGGATATGAAGGGAACATTCCTTCAATGTAATGAATCCAACTACGCTGCATTTTCCAGTGTCTTGTGTATTAAATAAGGACCAGAAAATACCACCCTGGTTGGCACAGAATCATTAAACCCTACCCCTGCTTATTTTAAATGTTTACTCCCTTGTTATATGAATGACCGTGGTTTTGTTCTGACTCCATTGCAATCTAGAAAAAGAAGTCATAGAATTTTTAAAATGAGACAGCAAAATCCTTCCAAACATTGCCATAGTGTAATTCATATCTTCACTCACAGGTGCTTGAAACATTGGTGCCCACATGAGGATGATTTATCCAATGGAATAAATGCTTCCAAGAGGGAGTCACCCCTCCCCAGGTGATTGCTGCTGACTACATCCCCAGCACAACGGGGTGACACTGGAAGCAACTCAATGCTCTCACTCCTCTGTAAAACACATCCCTGTCATGCGTTAGCCTTGTTCAGGTATCCAGTTGGACGTTCCCCATTCCAGGCAGAAGTCTGTCTGCTTTGCAGCTCCAGGGACATCCCCACTGGAGACAGAGGAAAAGCTTCCATGGCTTTGAGTGCAGAGCTGGAGCAAGCCCTTGGCTACTGACAACATTTTTAATATCCCAAAATAAAGCAGCAAGCCTGGCAGGGTGGGAGGGTGTCCTTGTGTTCATCAATCTGTCTGGATGAGACAGAGGAAGAGACTGTTCCCTGCGAACCTGACTGGACACCAGTGCTGGGGCCATAAATCAGCTGAGTGAATTAGCAAAACATTTGGGAGTCAGAGGATTTGTTGGTATTGGGGGTGTCACAGGGAGTTATTTATGGGCTTCAGACAGTGCAATACACAGACTAGATGTGACATAATTGCTGGCAGATGGGTGAGCAAAATTAGCCAAACCTGTAGGGAAGTGACACACAGTGAGTGGTTCATAGGGAGGGGAGGGATGCAGAGGCTCAGGATGTGCCATGGGCATTGTACAAGCACAGACACAGAGGGGACAAAAACATTAGCACAGACTTAAAACAGTAATAATAAGGTTATCAGCAACAGAGGCAGCATCCTCTTTTATAGGAGCACAAATCATGGAATATGCTGAGCTGGAAGGGACCCACAACAATCAAGTCCAGCTCCTGGCCCTGCACAGACACCCCAACAATCCCACCCTGTGCAGCCCTGAGAGCGTTGCCCAAACTCTCCTGGAGCTCTGGCAGCCTTGGGGCTGTGCCCATTCCCTGGGGAGCCTGGGCAGTGCCCAACACCCTCTGGGGGAAGAACCTTTCCCTGAAATCCAGCCTAGCCCTCCCCTGACACAGCTTTTCTCTTTGTAATTCTCTTCAAATTTCTCTTTGTAAATCATGGAAATCAGGGCAGTCCTGACATAGAAAACATTCTAAACAAAATACCAAATTGTGAGCTCAGTCAAATACTAGCTGTGCTTTACCCCAGAGATCCAGATACTCAGTGAGTATATTTCACCTAAAATTTCTCTTTTGGCTTTGGGTTGGCTTTCTGTGTTTTTCAGTTGTTTTTTGTTTGTTTGTTTGTTTGTTTGTTTTGGGGGTTTTGGTTGGTTGGTTGATTGGGTTTTTGTTTCTTTTTTTGTTGGTTTTTTTTTTTTTGTTAGCTTGAAGTAATCTTTTGAGCTTGAGTATTCCCATTTCAGATGAATTTTAAAGGCAAATTTCAAATGCTTTGGCTAGAACCACAGAACTGAAGGCCAACGAACTGCAGAAGGGAAACTTCATTAAAACTTCTGAACAGGTCACAGAGGGGGAACATCACAAGCTCTCCAGTGATGAATGGAGGTCTTGTGTAGAGTGGGGGGGAATGCCCAAGGATCAGATTTTGTGTGACTTATCCCTTTGGTAAATCTATACCCAACCTGATCTTCTTCTCTGCCCCAGGGATTATGAACACGACCTAAGTGCTTGCTCAGGATCCACAGGCACACAAACTAGATACCCTGTTCCCATTTATGTATGAAAGTGCCACTGATACCAAAGGCCAAGAGGAGACACACACCATCCCTATTTTCTGAGGGAGCCAAAGCCATTAAGCCCCACCAGTGAGCAGGACAGGAATCCATGCCCCTTTGGAGCAGCAGGGATGGGATGGCAGCATGAGAGCCAGTCAGTCTGTGTCTTTCCATGGCCACAACACTCCCACAGATTTTTCATAACAGAAACAGACTTAGATATAGGCAATAGACTTACAGCAAGTATCACAGAGCAAACACAACAGTGTCTCACTGCCCAGAAGGAAAGATAACATAACCCTACTCACTGCTCAGAATGAAAACCCTTAGGAACCCCAGTGTACCTGTGCCACAAGTCCCCTGCCAGTTCCAAGGGACAATGACAGCAGATCTTCAACAACCTGGCATCTTCCCAGGGAAATCCAGGGAAATTAGTGCATGCTACAGGAGCCAAACACTACAGGAGCCTACTACTCCCAGAACATTTACAACCATTTCCAGACCTACTGCAACAGAAAGTCACATTCAGTGTGACAACAAAGGTGTCACTTCCCACTCCCAGCTCTGCATCACCCCCACATAAATCAGTGGAGACATGGCCAAACTCACCACTCTACAGGCTGAGCTTCTGAGATGATCCTCTGGAAGTCACTTCTGTGTCTCCAGGCCCACGGTGCCTTTGTTCACTCAGAGCACAGAGCTCTTCATAACCATCCAACATCCCCTGGTCCCAGATATCAGTGACCTGTGGGAAGGGAGATAAACCCTGTATCAGTCTGGTGTAAATGTCACTAAATGGCAAAAGAAACAGCAAACTGTTGTCCCCCTCATACCTCCCCACTCTCATAGAAGGTGAGGCTGTGCCCAGGAGGTGCCAGGAGTCTCCACACTGAGCTGAAGCAGCCCTGGGGCTCATTATAGCCCCACACTCCCCCAGCCCAGGGGAGGTGCCCTGGAGCCCTTGGCAAGGCCGGCCACGGCCGGGGCCAGCCTGGCCAGATGCGACCATCAGTCAAGGCCACACTGCATCTCCCATGCAAGACGTTGTGCCTCAAAGGACAAACACTCATGCAGACCCAAGGAAAGGACAGGCTCTATACCAGGTTGTGTAGGACACACCAGCAGATAGGTTCTCAGAGGCTACGAGTCCTTAGGAGATCTCACAATTCCTTAGAGAGGTAATACCACTGGATTATTGCATCTGTATGTGGGTCAACCGTGCCTGGGCTTGGCCCTCAGCAGAAGAGTCCCTCAATCTGTGCTATTCCAAGAGGCCTGAAAGAAATCCGGTTGCTCTAGAAGAGTTTCACTGCTACAGCCAAAAGACACACCTCAGTTTGCTCCTTTCCTTTCAACACAGACATAGGCTGATCCCTTTACCATGAGCAGCAAACAGGGCCACTTATTCCACCAGTGGAAGGTTCCCTGCCCATGGCAGGGATTTTGAATTAGATGGTCTTAAAGTTCCCTTCCAACCCAAAGCACTCTGGGATCTCTGACTTCCATGGACAGGTTTACCCTAGAAGTACAAGTTCACTGCTCTGTGACCCCAAATCTTTTGCTTCTGATCTGCCCTTGCAGACCTTAAACCTTCTTTCCTCTGCTCAGAAAGCTTCCCGAAAGCAGAGGGGCCTTTGCTTAGTTCCTGATGTTCACAGAGATGGCCAGTCTAGGACTGCAGGCTCCCTTCTCCCAGCAGCTTGCCCTGCAGGCAACAAAACCTGGCTGGCCTGAAGGCTGCTTTCACTCCAGCCTGAGAGTCTACAGTCATTGCTTTCCTTTGCATTGGGTGAATAAATTCATATTAAATCTCATGCTCAATCGGAGAGGAAGGGCTGGCTCCAGAAGGTGGCAAGAGAAGTATTTTTACTGTGATGGCCACGGTTCAGAGGCTGTCCAGGCTGGCAGAACCAGAAGAAGGCTTTCCTCTAGTTTCCTATGAGAAGATGATGACTTTAAGATCCGAGGCTAATGGGAAGGGAACACACAGAAAACCCTTGGTGCCACAGCTCAGACTCCTGTTAAATTGCATCAAGACAGCAAAACCACAAAGAGCACCATTTCCACTAGTCTGAGAAAGAAGATTCTCACCCTGGTATCAAAAACTTCTCCCTTGCAGGGCTAGGAAATCACTATTTCAACCAACAATTTAAAAGATAAATGTGAAAATTAAATTCTGGAGTAATTTTATTCATTCCTTCTTTCTTTTTGACCATTTTAGCTAGTGACAGTGTTTAAACCTTCCCAGTTCATGAGAAAAGCATCTCAACAGAGGAAAATGGAATTGCTCAAACTGATGCCTGGGATCAGAATCTGGGATAAGATCTTTCAGTTCTACATGCCCTGTTACCTTTGCAGTGATATAAAAGTAGAAGCAATTACCAAGTCAAATTTAAGCCATTTGAAACTTGACAAGTCAAGAAAATAAGACAACAAGGATCTGGGAAATCTGGACTGCTGCTGGAAAATCTTCTCAGCAGCAGTCACTGTTTTCTAGCAATGTGGGATTCCCTCAATATTTTCACCTGCTTTGGACAATGATCATCCCAAAGATGCTCCCTCAGACATCAGTCCTGCTGGTCCAGGACAGCAGTTAGTGGGTTTGCTGCCTGGATGCTGCACTTTTAATAAACCCTATTGCCAGACAATGTTACTCTAAAGAGAGTAACACTTTGGGTAAGACCTAGGAATGCTACCACAGGAAGCATTTACCTGCCTCTACTGAAACCTGAATTCAGATCTCCTCAGCTGCAGCAGGAGCAGAGTTATCCTACAGGGCCTTGAGAGATCCAGAGCCACAGGGATTTCTGCCATTCCTCTTCCCAAGTGCTCTCCCTTTCCAGGCATTTGCTCCCCGCAGAAAAGTCCCAAATGTATTTAGTCTCCAAACACATTTAGCTGTTGAGTTTCAATAATGGAGGAATTCCTAATTAGACAGACAGTGGAGTCTAACAAGTCCCAGGAGAGCCGCAACTGCTCCTGCACCACGGATCCCACAAGCCTGATCATGCTTTGCTTCATTTCCAGCCCTGGTTTTACAGTTTTCTTGGGGCCTCTCCTCCAGAGGGACTGATAATTTAAAACCATCGGCCACAGAGCAACCTCCTCCAAGAGCTTGACCTTCTTCCATTTCACAGCTTGTTTTCCAGCCACCCACCCAAGGCCCTGTTAACCCCTGTGTGCCAGGGCTGAACCGCCACGTGCCACTGGGAGCCTGCAGAATGTCACAGCAAGGCCAGAACACTCAGTGGGCACTGCTTTCCCTGCAGAGGGGACATGTTTTTCCCTGGACAAAAGTCCATTCTCCCAAGGAAGGGCAGTGAAGAAATGCCAAGAGGCAATAGCTGAAGGACAGTTATTTCAGATTGAATTTAAAACTCTGTTTTAACTGGAAACAATACTCTTCCAATGCTTTGTTTTCCTGGTAATACTCTTCTTGGAATATTGGTGTCCAGTCTTCCTGCTCCGACCAGTGACAACTGGCACAGTTCTTCCTACAGACTTTGGCACAGAATGGGCAAGAACTCAAGAAACCTGGTAGGTCCCAAACCCTGTCTGGATTTTCAGTCCATGAAGAACTGACCAAGATCAAAAACCAGGCCAAGACACCTCATTTCCCTGCAGCCTGGTGGACAGTCCTGACTGTGCTAAGGGTGGAGGTGGTGGCAGGGAGGCTTCTTTGGGGCGTAAATATTCAGATATGAAATTGGTGAAGATGTGCAAAGCTTGGTGGTCGTGTTCCAAGTCCATCTTGACATAACAGCAATGAAAATCCCATAAACATTACACAAGAAAATGGGCATGGAATATGGAATAAAGGCCCAAATTCAGTGAAGATTACAGGTCACCTGCAGCCCTCCAACCACTCAACACACTACACCAAATCTGGTGAGTCCAGCAGTGCTGGTTATGCTGGTCATGAGTGAGTGCAGGGACAATGTCTGGTCAGATCAGGGCAGGGGCCAGCTGGGTGACAGAAGAGCATTTTGGTTTTCCCAGGAGAATGTCCTGCACCAGAATGAGGAACAGTCACACCGTGCATGTGAGTGAGTCTTCCATACCCACAACATTTGAATTTAAGTCAATGTGATGTTCCAGCTACTGAGTACTTGCTGCTCTTTTCAGTGGGAGATGCCCATTTCCATCCCAATCTCTCAATACCAGTTCATCCACATTGTAGAGCCAAGAAGAAATTGAAGGGACTTGTTTCAGGCTTGAACCTGTGATTATTTTCCCTCCCCACCTGAGGTACCAGTGTGTCCCTCTGTCACCTGCAAGCTGAGGGCTGCTGTCATTGCACACAGAGCCAGGGTCAGACCCACTGCAGTTCACTGAACTTTCACACTACACAAGGAGATCACATCCAAGGGAATGACTGCAAGAGGCACCAGTGTTCTGCTTTTACAGTGCAGATCAGCTCCCTCATTCCCACACTGAAGAGAATTCCTTCTGTTCTCTTGCTCAGTTCTTCTCTCACTGGTTTAGTGTTTGCATCCATGACTGACGGAAGGGGTTTGTAGCACAGTCTAGGATTAGTTGGAGCCTGGCTGCCTATAAACCCAACATTCCCACTTTTCCTGGGAACAGCGGCTCCCATGACTATCTTCCTTGCATGTTCCAATCCTGGGGCTGAGATTTACTTACCATTTTCCACCCACAAAACAAAATAGTGGGCAACAGACATTTAATAAAGATTCACCAAAGATGTGATTAAACACCAACTTATTATCAGACATCCCTCCACCAGGATTTTCACCCCACTTGAGACACTGAAGAGAGCAAGGGTTTAAGCCCCTCTGGGTTTTAATGATTGCAGGGAATGAGGGGTGCCTGTACCACTTCCATTTGACCCTACATGGCCATCAGACTTTGTTAAATGTCCCTCTCCAGCTAAAATTATCCGTGTGTGTTGGGAGCACTTCACAGACACGACTCCTCAGGCATGCAGAGGGTTAATAAAGCTCACTGCATGCAGCATATTACACAATAAAATGCAACTGGGGATTGAAGGCTTTATCTCAATCCCCTCTCTGCCTCAAACCAGAGGCAAACCCCCCAGTTCTGAGTTCTTTATATTGTTATAGGATTTATTGTGCTCCAACCTGCAAGTGATGACAGATGAAACAAGCCCTGTCCTGGCCTGACCAGCTGTTTTAATGTTTCATGTGCTGATGTGCGGGGAAGTTTGACACTGAAATAAATGGTAAGAAATTCTCTGTGGAACCTCAAGAGGCCATAGCATGTGCCACCTTCCTACTGTCTGTGTTGGACACCGGAATTAATCTCAACACTGTTGTGGTAGCGCCTGACCTGTGCCGGCACCAGTGAATGTCTGGCACCTACAGAGGTGCCAGGGGACTCAATTTCTGGGAATGCTGCCCCATTCCTTCTGAGGTTTGTTCATTGTCACGCTCTCTATCCAACACTAAAATATCAGAATAAAGTAAGTGTCATCTTGAGCCAGAAAATTATGTCAGCATCCAATGGAGAAATAATCAAAATCATAGAATTATAAAATCATAGAATGGTTTAGGTTGGAAGGGACCTTAAAGCTTAGCTTGTTCCGCTCCCCACCAAAGGGGGGAACATCAGGTTTCTCAGGCCCCCCTCCCAAAAATGGAAATATAGAAAAAACCAGAAATACATAAAAACATGGAAATAGAGAAAAACAGAGAAAGAGGGCATCTCTCTCCTTTCACCTGAACTTATTTGATGAATCCTCTGGTTTCTCAAAATGGTCACTGAGCTCCCCTTTCTGCAAGAATGAAGCTCCCAGGGTCTGTCCTTGTGTGGGGTCTGTCCCTGCGTGGGGTCTGTCCCCGTGCAGGATCTGTCCCTGCGCGGGGTCTGTCCCTGTATGGGGTCTGTCCCTGTTCAAGATCTGTCCCTGTGCAGGGTCTGTCCCCGTGAGGGGTCTGTCCCTGTTCAGGATCTGTCCCTGTGCAGGGTCTGTCCCCGTGAGGGGTCTGTCCCTGTTCAGGATCTGTCCCTGTGCAGGGTGTCCTCCACCTCTCGTGCCTTGTGCAGGGGGTCACCCGGAGCTCAAACACAGCCGAGCTCGCAGCAAACGCGGCTCCCGGTCCGGAGCAGGTGCGCAGCACTCACCTGCGGCTCCCACCCTGGCTGTCCTCTCTAGCCCAGCGCTGTGGCAGCCAGGGCCGGGCTGGGGGTCCGTGCGGGTCCCTCCGGGCCGGAGCTCCTCAGCCTGTCCCTCCGCGCCGCCTCCTCCCGCCGCTGTCCCGGCGCGGTGTCGCCGCGGGCGGGACCGCCTGTCACAGGGCTGTTAGCCCGCGAGACATCCAGAGGATTGGGATTTTTATGGGCACTCGGGCACCTGCCTCCTATTCGTTAACATTTCAGTCCATTCCAGTAATGGTGCTGAGCAAATTTGAGATGAACATAATTCTTCAGCATTTCACAAGTCTGTGGGATGGTGTGGATCTTTGCTTTGTCTGTGGATTGTGTTTCCTCTTCACATCAACTTCTTACAAACTTTGACACAACTAAAGGGCTCCCGATGTTTTAAAGGAAACTGGATTTCAACCGGTTTGAATCCCATTCTAGGAATAAGTAGGATCCCTAACAGAGCAGATAAATTGAACTTCAGATAAAAGTGAGCGGCTAAGCATGGTTAAAGATGAGACTTCTTCGCGTACATTCCTTTTTTAAGATGACTCCTTGAAAAGTCAGATTTGTAAGGGATGGACAGAGCCCTTCAGAGCAGCAGTTCACAGTGTTGATGTGAATTTATCTCACAGTGTTAGTATGAATTTGTAGCATACGCTGAGCAGTCTGAGCCTGCACTCCTGTTACAGTCAAGAGCAGCTGCTGTTACCTACAGTCCTTTGTACACCTTTGGGAAAAAACAGCTTTAACAGGGAATTAGGAACAAAAAGGCCAGGGTGGAAATGGAGATCAGACACCTCAGCAGACTTGTATTAGTGAAGGATTCCTCTGCTGTGAGAATTTATCCAGAGTCACCTGGAGTGATGGAGAGAAGTGTTAAGAAAAACAAGACGGTGGCTTGAAGTAAAAGACCCCAGGCAGGGAATGAAGAGGTTATAGACACCATTTCTTCAGCTTGCAGAGGTCAGTGGGCACCCAAGGGTCAACCAAAGGGCTGCAAGTTGCAGACATTTCAGGTGTTTCCTTGCCCCTGCTGCCCATCTCAGGGACAGTCACATGTTAGAGGAAAGCCAGGCGCAGTCATTTCAGAGGCCAATATTTCCAGGTAAACATGGGCACATCAGTGCTTCTAAAAAGCAGATTAGGATAAAGTTCAACTTTCTCTGTCTTGTCCTCCTCAAGGAAGCCAATGTGTCTGTGGGAGAGGTTGTACCTGGAGCTCTTCCAGCCTCAAAGGTGGGCAAACCCCCTGTTCCAGCATGAGACCTGCCTGGAATCCCACCAGCCTCAGCCCACATGAGAGGCAAGAACCTAAAGCAAGCATCATTTCCAAAGGTTTCGCTTCTATCCAGTGAAAGCAATCTCCCCACACCAGGCAATGGGCATGTCGTGCCCTGAATAAAACTGCACCTCAGGTGCACCACGCCTTCAAAAGCATTCATTGTAAAAAGGAACAGCAAAGGCAGGAAGATGAGCCAGCAGGACAGCAGGTTTGCCTGCACTTTAATGTACTTTCCAAACGGGAATATAATTCCCTAATTTTTACTTTAGATTAACCAGATTTTTGAGTTCAGACTCTCAGTCCCTTGATACCACAGAAGTCAGCTGAAATCTGCTCATGGTTTCCTATCTTGTCCCTCCTTAGCTAAACATCCTTCCTATGGAAGAGAGAGTTGGGTCACAAATTGCTGAGCTTGTACTGTAACAGATTTAAGCCAGAAAGTGCGGGTGACACCTCCCAAAGGATCACATTTACACACCTTTACGCACCTTTACAGTCAGCAAAACACAGAAGGTCCCATTTAATGTGGTAGAAGAGAAAAAACATTTTCAAAAAACAGGGAAGTACAGACAAGTCAGGAGATGCTGAAATCATTCTGATAGACTTGAAAATATGTCCCGGTTTTGAGACCTTAGCACCCCAAGGGCAGCCTTATGTAATGTGCTTTACTTAGCAATCCTCTGACATGGGCCTTCCCAATAAAACGGTGCAAGGATTTGTAAGCCTGGGTATTCCCTTGCCTCTGACAGCCTCATAAAGATTATTTCCTATCAGATGTGAGAGAGACTCCACTGGAAAACCACCAAACACTGCGTCTGAGCTGACCTAAACATTCCAATTCTAATTTCATCCCAAATCAGCAGGTGATTATTGCTTGTCTCAAAATGGCATTTGTCAGGAATGAAAATTCTTTGCCAAAATAAGCCATTCAGTGTTATTTATGACATAGACAGATTCTGTTACTCTCCCATGGGGTATATTATGCTCAAACACTGTTGACTCAGCCAGCCCTGGCCCTCTCCCCATTTATGTTCAACCGCAGCCATTAAATTGTCTTTTAGAAGTTGCACTGAGGGCAAAAAAACCCCCTCACTTCTCCATCAAATGAGGACAAAACACAGAATGACCCATCAGTGCGTGAAGTCTGAGAACTCTGAGCGTTTGCTGTGTCAGACTAAACACAAATCCCCTCTGAGCTCTTCTCAAGCTTCGTGCTTCGTCCCAAAGAGGTGGCCATGGACACCAGAGGCAGTTGTACACATTGTCACATCCCAGAGAGCCTTCTGACCCCCAGCATACTGTGTTGATAGGACTGTCCCACACTCAGACAGCACAGCATTGTTTGAGATCCAAGCACAAGCTCCACACCAGCCCAGGATGCAGCTGGTGGCAGAGCACCTCTCTGAGGGGACAAAGATCTATTTTTCATGACATTTGCCACCTCTCAAGTAGTCCTCCAGTGTGACACATCACAGTCCCTTCGGACACCTGAGCTTGTACAATTCACTGTCACCTTTAAGGGCCATACTCCTGCAGGGAGCCCTGGAAGTCTTGGCTGTGGAGAGGCTGATCCTGTAGAGAACCAGCCCAGAAGCTGAGTGACTTGTACACAGCCAGGAGCTCAGCACACACCTGGACATGAAGTGAAAGATACTGAAATACAGACACTCTACCAGGGAAAGTGCAGGGGATCCATCCCCTCCATTACCCTCTCCCAGGGAGAAAAGCCAAACTCCCCTCCCAGCTGTCCTACAGTCTTGGACCAAAGGGCTGGGAGCACCTGTGAGGCAGAGAAGTTACTGCAGTATCCAAAAGTACTGGGAGCCTTCCACGGGGTTCAGCTGCAATCAGCGTCATTGTCCTCAGAGCTTCTTCATCAACTATTGTTCCTTTCCCCCAGCCCTCAGCCATGCATTCCCACCAGACCAATAATCACACTTTCTGAATAGCAGCAGGGCACATGAGAATGCTCCAATAATTCACTTTAAGATGAATGTAGTGGTTATCACATTCGCCGAATTTTCATTTTAGTGGAATAGGATTAAAAGAAAAGCAAAACAGGTTCAATTTAAAAATAGAAACAGTTAGATTTATTAACATACACTAAAGGTGAACAAACAAAAACCAACCACGAAACCCTCCCAAAAACAACACCCCTCCTCCCCAGCAACAATCTACTTTTCCACAAAAACAATGCAAAGAGACAAAACATCAGAACTCTCAAGTCAGTAGCACTTAATAAAATAGTCTTTCATTCAGTCTTTTGAGAGAGACAAGCCCCTCCTGATTCTTCTGGTAACTTTCCACAAGAGACACAGTCTGTGTGTGGCTTCCAACTCTCACCAATGCAGCCCGCCCGACACTGCATTCGTGAGCTCCCCAAATGCAGCCCCTCCCATGGCTGCATAAGGGTTGTGGACTTAAAAACACGGGGTTTCACCTTTTAAAGATGCACAGCTTCACAATAAAGGACTTCTTATTCTTCACTGGTGACAAGGCTCCAAGACATCTCAATAGGATCACTGCATCAATTTCTACTTCAACATCCATTTCAGAAAAACTCAAATATTAGTTTCTAACTCAAATGTCCACTCAGTAAAAATCAGACACCCTTGCTTGAATCTGGAAAAGCACCTCCCCAGTTTTTTAATCCAGCAAATTAAAAGGAAGAATTATAGTCTGTTACCATGAATTAAGGAGATTTAAAGCCCCAAACTAAGGCAACTTGTCATCTTTCCCACTCAAGAAGTCATCCTTTCTTTACTGACTTTGATATCTTCATATAATCCCTTTGCATGCCTCCGATTTAGCCTTTCTTCTCTCTTTGAGGAGGGGTAGAGTTTGAAACAGTCTCAGTCGGTGTTAAGAAAGAGTTAATGTTCAGGAACTTGCCCGGGCTTGTACACGCCACGTGGTCTCAGCTGCAGCCGCGCCATTTCTAATATCGGCAGTTCTGCGTGCTGTAGAAAAAAAACTTAGAAACGGCAGCCCAGGTCTTTTTTCTCTTTTTCCACCCCTCGGTCTTATGGGGTGCGTTTTTAACCCAGCCTGGGCTCGGTGCTGCTCTCCGGGGACCCGGGGGCTGGAGGAGGAGGCCGGGGCCATCTCCCCCTCTCTGCGACATCTGCCGAGCTCAGAATGCCCAAGCCCGCCCGGCTCTCCGGAGGGCTGGCCCTGATCCAGCCGCCCTGGCCCGGCCGCAGCTCCCGGGGACTCTCGGGGACTCCCGGGGCCTCCCGGGGCCAGCGGGGCCCTGGGCCCGGACCCCTCCCGGCCGGCCGCGATGTTACCTCATGGCTGGGTCCGTGGAAAGAGGGACGGGTCTCCCAAGATTCCTGCATTTAAGCGGTGTCCCAAGGGGTGTACACTTTTTACCTGATTGGCCAGCTTAGCTGTCAGTTCCAAAACGGATCAACAATTGGTTTTTCCTACCATTTATGCTAAACCAATACAATGAACCAACGCCTAAACAGCAGGGAGAATATAACTGGGAGAAACAAACTGAGTTTCTGCTTTGCCTCTTTGAGGCTCCCTCAGATAGAATTAGTCCATGCCAAAGGAGAAGTCCTAAGCTCACCTGAGCCAGTCGCAGAGGCAGAGAGGAGTCTGCCCTTGTGAGCTCTGACTGCTCTTGGGGTAACCTGAGCTCCCAGCCCAGCACAAACCAGCCCAGATGACACCCAGCAGTGCCCAGCCCACAAGTGCTGCCTTGGGCCCTGGCCCAGGGCAGGTCTGGCCTCAACCTGTCACTCTGGCTTGGCTGGCACTTGCAGGGTCCCTGGTGGTCTTGTGAGGGCTTTGACCATGTCATGAAGGCAGCTGTGTGTTTTGTATCCACACAGACCATGGCAGACAGGTGTGACCTATTCTGCCATGTGACAAGGACCCAATGTGAGCACATACTGCTCACTGCCAGGCATGGGGCCAGGCCAGGAACCTCAGCAGGGAAGAGTCTGTAGGAGCGGGGCACTGGGGATCTGTTCCCTGGTGGGAGGGGCAGCCCCATCAGAGGTAGGATAGGAACCTTACTGACCAAATAAACTCAACCCAGCACCTGAAGTGGGTGAGCAGAGACAGGATGGTGAAAGGCTCCATTACTGTCCCCATTAAAATTCCTGTGATCATGAAAGGCCAGAGAAGAAGTCAGGTCCAAGGTCAACCTAGGAAGGCCAAACAACAATTCAGAAAAACCTGGAAACTGGTGCAAGTGCAGCAAAGCACAGGAAGGGGGTGAAGACTCAGGCCTGAGTTTGAGCAGAGCCCCTTGGCCATGGGCAGAGGTGTAAAAAGTGAGGTTGCTGAGGCCCTAATTAGTGCCCTCACAACCCTATCCCTGGATTCCAGGAGAATATTTCTGTGACACATCAGCTCACCCAAGTCTTGCACAACTGGGGCTCTCAGCACCACATTTCAAACTCAGCTCCCTCCCCTCCCACTCTGCCTTCCATAAACTCTCCTGCCCCTGTGGTGGTTCTGCTCTCCTGCTGGTTTCCAGACCTGGATGGTCTCTCTATCCCCTCTGCTAGTCTGTGCCCTCAGGAACGCTGGTGTGCCCATGTGCCCTCCCTGTCCATGGCTGCAGGGAGGGGCAGGAGCAGAGCCCTGGGAAGAGGCAGGGAGCAGGCAGGGAAGGCACCCAGCAATGGACAGACCATCAAGCAAACAGGGATTTACCTTCCTCTTCTCTCACTCCCAGCATGTGACAGGAAAAACTACCATTTCATGAATGTGCCATTCCCTACTCTGGAAATGAAGAGGAAAGTCCTTTATTATTGGGAGTTTCTGTTGTTCTGAGCTATTCAAATTGAGATGTTGCTCCCTTCCATGCTCTCTCAGTCTCTAGAAAGAATCTATGAGATCCCACTGTCTTAACTTTCAAAGGCAAGATTTTCCCAAGGATTTTAATTCAATTCCTGTGCATATGCAGTGAATTGATCTATGCTCTCCAGCACAGAAGTCCTCATCCACGTTCATCCCTACAGGTGCAGTTACTGCCCTGCTTTCACACTAACGCTGACTTTCTAAAGCGTCACAGGAAGCAATCCTGTTTAGGATCAAAGTTGCAGCAAGGAAGATCTCAGAAGTCTCTGCCAAAGTAGTTCCTTGCTAGGGCCGTGCTGTAAAGCTGAACCAGCTGTGAACCCAACCACAGGAGTCTCCTTTTGCCAGTTATTTCTCTGCCCCAGGGATGAGCCAAGCCCAGAGCTGGAGATGCCAGGAAGATCATGGTCAGATGACCAAGTGGCCTGGGCCAGGCAGTGGGAGAAAATGAAACGACTTCAAGGCTCCTGGAGATGCAAAACTTCATTTTTCAAGTCACCTCAGTTTGAAACATCCAGACCTAAGAGGTACTGAGTACCTGAAGCCTTCCCTGACATCACTGGGATCATCTGGATGCAAATCTCTCAGTGCCTGCATGCTGGGAAAAAAACACTGGGATACATCTTGGTGCTAAGGGGTACCTGTATTTGATCCTCAGTGAATGAAAACATTCTGTGTTAAAATAAATCATCTTCCCCTCCTTTAATGTCTTATACTGACCTTTGTCACCTCGTTGCAACATTATTCCCTTCAATACAGCTGAGTGTGCAACTGCCTGGGAAAAGCAGACCCTCTGAATAGGAGCAGGCTGATGATCTCGTGTCTGCAGCCCAGTTTACAAACTGTCTCTGGCAGTTTCCAGGAGCTGGTTTTCCTGGATTGCTTTGGTGACCCACAGTCACTCACACTCCTGTTTTCTACCCCCCAGCATGTCCTGCTGTTCTCAGCCAGACAGGCAGGCAGGCTCTGGGCTGGGGAGGGACACAGTGAGCAGGTCACTTTTCAGGGAGATGGATGGATGGGGAATAGATGGGTGGATGGATGGATCATTGAAAGGAGCAGGATAATGTCAGGGGTGCTGATCCATCCTGTTCAGACTGGGAGAAGGGAGGAAAGGAGGGGTGGGTGTCAGAGAGGGATCCTGTGTCAGAACTGTGATGGGTGAGGGAGATCCGTGTTCTGGGAAGGGTGGCTGGGCAGACAATGCCAGTGCCAGGAGCTGAGCAGGAGGAAACCAGACCCAAGCAAAGGCCCTGATTAACCCTGCATTGAGACAGACCTGGGCTGCTGCTCTGGAGCAAACTGAAGGGCAATCAAATTGCTCATAGTTTGGGCATTTCCAAATCCAGCATGTCCTTGTCAATCTCTTGGACTGATAGACTGAGTGTCCCAGGTGGTTCAGGGCTGTGTGTGACCATGACAGTGAATGGGTCATGCTCTCATTCATGTGCTCTTCAGCTTCATTCAGCTTAATTTTCAGGCATCTCTCATTTTACACTCATCACTCACTCCTCTCTTTGTACCCAGCAAGTTCCAGTTTGAAAGTCTAACCAGAGCAAAGTTTCTTTCCCCACAGTGACCACAGAGGGGCTGAGCTGTCTGGGCAGCCCTCAGTGGAGAGGAGAAGGGAAGAAGCCTCACATGTTTATTGCACAAGCCAGCTGACCTGTACTCCTCAGTTCCACTACCAGTCTGGACTCTCTCTGGCTGCTCGGGTCAGCTGGGTCACACTGACAGTTGCCCAATCCTTGCTGGAAGCAGGAATGCACTGGTGAAATGCTCTCCTGGCCATTCTTCCCACCCCTTTCATGGCAATATTGAGGGACTTGGATTCCACTTCAGACTGGCAGCAGAGCAGAGAGAGACCTGCTGATGCAGGAGGATCAGTCCAGCACAGAGAACAAGATTCTCAGCAACCCAGAGGAAAACTCTAAGGAGCTCTAAAAAGCAGGGAGTAACCCAATAAATCATTGACTGCTGCTGCTCACCTTCTACAAGTATATGAAGGCAAAATTTCTGGGGTTTGTGCATGTTTGTCTTTTAAAGCACAATTTTAGCTCTCTGTCCCATGCATCTACACTAAAAATCCAGCTTTCTCTTCTTGGTGTAGCATTTTCCTATCTATTCATCATCTTCTAAGTGGCTATCTGATACTCCAGGTGCCTTTCTCCTCCCTGTTCTCCCTCTTTATTTATCCTGCTGGACAATTTGTGTCTCCTTTGTAGCTTATGAACATACACCTCATTGATAAGGGCATTGAGATCTGCAATTTGTCTTCTCTGGAATGGTTCTGGCCTCCTTCCTGACTCTCTAGGTATGCCTGCAAAAATAGCACAAGTGCATCGCTCACTGCTGACCACAGCCTTGAGAAATAAACTTCTTTAAGCAACAAGCCACAGCCGTCTGCGGCAGAAGCCAAGACTCACTGGCCTTGCCACATGCCACAAAGGTCACCAGCCCAAAACTGCCCCAGCAGACAGGACAGAATGCCAGAAGCAAAGGACATATAAATCTAATGACTATCAGCTTAACTATGTCAGCTGATTGCTGAGCTCAACCAGAGGGAGAAAGGAGAAGACTGGCCCCAGTTTAACTTTGTAAGTCTCAAGGCATTGGGACCCCTTTCAACACAAGTGGTTTTAACAATCCTTAATTATTTCACCCAGGAGAGGTTCTTTAACCCTCAGCTCTGTGGTGTATCAGGCAAACTATCCACGGGTTCCAGAGCTGGTCAGAAGGTGGCAGAAAAGCTGGAAGTCTCCACAGAACAGCTGAGACCTTTAGGATTTATTTATCTGCTGTAATTCTCAAAAAAGGGTTAGTATTTGCAATTTTATATTGCCCTAAGCATTGTTTCCAGAGATGCAAGGGCAGAGCACTCCTACAAGGTTTAGGGTCAAGCAAAGTCACACAGTCACAGAATCATGGAGTCACTTAGGTTTGAAATGCCCTCAGAGATTGAGTTCAACATTCCCCCAGCACTGCAATGTTCTTTACTAGACCCTGCCTCCAAGTTCCACATGTGTTTTGAACACTTCCAGGGATGGTGACTCCACCACTGCCCTGCAAAGCCTGTTCAGGCCTGGTGAACCTGAAAGACACCTGGCCTGGCAGGTGACAGCGAGATGTAGCTGGGTCAGTGATGGTCACTGAAGCGTGGAGGTGGCAGTGAACTGGGGCTCTGGAGGTTCCCAGTCCATCCTCCCACTCAGGGCAGGACTACCTGGAACACCAGATTAGAGCAGCCAAGGCTTTTCCACTGAGTCTCAACAAACACCCCAAACTCTCACAAGGGTGGAGATTCCCCCTCTCTCATGACCTGTCCCAGGCCTGCACCAGCCTCCTGGAGAGGCCTTTTCCTAGTGCCCAACCTGAACCTCCTGAGACAGAACTTGTGGCCATTGCCTGTCATAATTTGGAAGAACAAAGATTTTGTCCCTCTTGTCCCTCTGTGACTACCCCTTGCTCTGTTGGCCACATGTCTCTGGATTTAGCCTAGGGTCCAGAGCTTTATGATGGGCACACAGACCTGGTTCATCTTCAGGCTGGCACCCACCTTAGAACATCTCCTGCCCAAGTGGAATGGTTGTGTTAACTTTGAGCAGAGAACACGAGATGATAGTGAAGTTCCTGTGTACAAGTACCAGGGCAAAACTGCAGAAACTTGCTTTGTTTAATATGTGGAAATGGATAAAGGGCTAAAAGGAGACAACGAAAATTAATACAAGAGAGCTCAAGGTGAAAGTGGAGTGACAGCACCTGTCAGCAAAGGCATGACATGAAGAAGGGCAAGCACTGCAGAAAGGAGAACTCCTGAACAGAAAACCATACTGACAAATCATTTCCCATAAGGCAGTTTGGAGGTGGAAGCTTCCAAACCTCAGCATGCCAGAGTCAGGGATTTAGGATTCCTGGCAACATTTCTGTTCTAATGACTTTGCTACCCAGAAAGTCTGTCATTAGGGCCCTGTGAAGAATTGCAGTCTGATATCAGCTATTATTAATAACTGAGGAGTCCTGGCTTATGAAAGGAATACATTTGGATGTTCTCAGAGAAGATCCATGTTGTTTCATCTGTATTCAGTGGGGAGGAAACCCATGAGTGCTCAGGTTCCTTTGACCTTACAGGTGTTCTGAAGATGCCATTCCTGCCAGGGAATTTGGTCTACTGCAACACTTAGGGGTCTGACTCTGATCCTCAAGTTTTTTGTCACAGTACAAAGTCAATTTTAAGACCACAGTTCAGCAGTTTCATTCCTGCACTGGGACAGATTTTCATCTCTCTGGTCCATTTTCACCTCTCTGTTGAAATCTGCTCGTTTCCTTCATTTCTACATCCCACAGCTTCCTGGGGCTTCAGTCTGAGACTGACTTCAGTGGAGACACTCACAAATGAGAGACCCAAGCATAGGGACTTCCACACCAAACACAGATGGAAAAAAAAATAGGTTATTTTTATTTCTACTATGACCTTGATTCCCAAAGGTTTTCCCTTCACATCTTCCTCACACCTACAGATTCTGTCAGGTTTCTTGTCCTGATGAGTCTGAGAAGGAATGTTTTGCCAGCTTTTATGCCTTTTCCAACCTGGTCTGTTTGTGAAGCCTGGTTAAGTGATTAAGTAAGAATTGACAAATATCAACCTAGGTAGGACAGTATGAGTTCCTTAAGACAAGCAGTGAAAAAATCTGGACCAAAAAAAAAAAGATGAAATAGGCTGACTCTGTAGCACTGAGAAGGTGAGAATATGTGAAGCCTCTATTTCAAATTATAATGAGGACACAGGAATGGAAATCACCATGAGAGCATGGATGGAAAACTCCACGTGAAATTCCAACATGAGCTGGTAAGTATTGCTGTTAGAGAAATATCACTGCCAGCTTTTGATCCAAATTTTTGGGGCCTCCACCACAATCAGGAAACACAGCTGTTTTTCCATGTTGAAAACCAAGTTTCTCAAGCAGGAGTATTTGTGGAGGTGGCACCATGAGCTGCTAAGGTAGCGGAGGGCAAGTTGTATTAAAATAGGGTGAGTAAGGTTACTTTGTTCAGCCCAACAAAATAGAGATGGGGGATAAAAAAATATTAAATATCTTACAAAGGTAAATACCAAAAGGGGAGACAAGGTGAGAGAAGGACAAAGAAAATAACTGTCCATAAAGAGGAGTATCAGGAGACTTTTACCACCAGATGTGGTTAGCCCAGCCTCCTGGTTGGAATAACAAGGTTATAATAACAAGGTAGCTCTGACAGAGTTACCATGGATTTATTTTATAATGGAAACTCAATGTCACAGCTTTCTGCCACTCAAAATCAGAGATCTTTTCTAAGGTCAGGCGGTCTGGGAGGACAAATGGCCAGGAGACACTGAGCTCAGAAACTCTTGGCTGCAGTAAATGCCAGTTGGGGTGACTTGCTATACAGCTATTTTGGCAATTTGTTGTCCTGACCCTTGGACATTCTCTTTCAATTGCCAGCCTACAGTGAACTGTGTGCACAGCACAATGGCCCCCATGTCCCAGCCCAGCAGCAGGGCCATGGGGAGAGCTCTGTGTAGCCCAGTGCACTCATTTGGGTGAACAAGGCAGTGTCACAGCAAGTTTACAGGCTGCCAACACCCTGCCAGAGAAGACATTGGAACGGGAGGTCCCTATTCTTACCCACTGTAAGACCTTCACATCCTTTAGACAGAAATCCCAGATAAGTGTTTCATCCAAACAGAAATACACCTTAGGTGTGTCTGTTCTCTGCTGTGATGGTTCTTCCATCAGTTGTGTGTGGGTGCCTCTGACAGCATTTCATGGCACCTGCTGGGGGCTCTGGAGCCTCAGAATCACCACAGTTTCCTGGGGTTCATGACTCTGCTGACTTGTGATGGAGAATGGAGGAAGCTGTGACCAAGGAGTGTCCCCTCCTCCCCCTGCACACCCAGCTGAGAGCAGAGCCGACAGCAGAGCTCCTGCTCCAGCGCCCTGCCCCCAGGGGCAGTGTCCCTGCTGCAGACCATAAATTACCCACAGCCAGCTTTAACACCTCCACAGAATTATGCCCCAAAGCTTTCGGTCCCAGCGGCTCTGGAAGGGGTCACTGCCTTTGCCTGTCCAAGCAGGTGTTGATAATAAGGAAATGCCCCCCTGTGGTGAGAGGAATTTTAGAAGCTGTGAGTAGAGGTCACAGGCGCAGGGAGGGCAGTGCAGGTGGCTGCACCCACTGACTGCCCTGGGCACTTGGCCTCAAGGACAGAGCTCTCCCTGCAAACAGATAGATCCCTGGCCAAACACAGCTGCTACAACAGCCTTTGGGCCATGCCTTATGGTTAGGAACAGTCTGCTGCAGCAGAAATCCCCGTACTTTCCTGAGGAGGTGGGAAACGCAGAGCTCTTGCATCATTTCACTTGAGAAATAAGCATTCCCGAGGCAAAGGCTAGAAAAATCTTTCTCCAGATTTTAGAACAAAACACACAAACCACAACCATTCTACAGTTCATTTTGGAACTACACAGAGCATACACCATTCTACAGTCCCTTCGGGAACTACACAGAGCATGTAGAACCCCTCAGTCATTTCCTCATGTTTGGTGAGATGCACTGAATAATTTGGTTGTGAATCAAAGAAGTCTTAGTGCCACCATTCAGAAACGAAATTCAGCATGGAAACAGCAGAAAGCAAGACAAGTAAGTCTCTTCATACTCATGAATGATGTTTTCTTCCACTCCATCATTCCCCAGAGGTGAGGAATTGCCTTGCTTTGATTACTCTGGATGAAGTGGACCCAGTGTCAGGGGCTAAGACCAGGGCCATGCTAACACAGCTCTGGCATAGCCCTATCATCACCTGCAGCACTTAGCTGTTTGTGCCGACTCCCTGTGAGTACTTGGGGTAACCCCTGAGTTCCCAGCACATACATTCCAAATGAAATAATACAGTAGAACCTCTATTCCTGCCGGTGCCAGAATCCACCTCCCTTTCATGCCCCATTCCCTTCACAGGACTGGAGGAAGGGAGCTGGCCAGGGCCTGTTTAAACTAAGTATTAGGAAAAATTTCTTTACTGAGAGGGTGATCAAGCCCTGGCACAGCTGCCCAGGGCAATGGTGGAGTCGCCATCCCTGGAAGTATCCAGAAAACAAGTGGATGTGGATCTTAGGGATGTGGATTAGTGGTGGCTTATCCAGAGATGGGTTAATGGTTGGACTGGATGATCTTGGAGGTCTTTTCAGCATAAATGATTCTGTGATCCTGTGGCTCATGGTCAGGACTGCTGGGGGCACAGGACCTCCAGCCTCAGTACTGCTGATCCTGAGAAGATGCCACTCCTGCTCCTGGCTTTTTGTTTGCACTGATGTGGCCATATTGCGCTCTCCAGGTCTCCTATTTCCAGCAGTGTAGGACAGTTAACGCCACGTTAAAGCTAAGGATTGCCCCTGTAGAGGAGACCCTGGAGCTGGGTAAGTGTGAGCCCATCCCAAGTCTTCCAGAACAGACCATGGAAGCCGGTCTCTGTTCCTCTGCCCTACAGTCTGTGTGAGGAGGGCCTCCCCTCAACCATCAATTACAGCACACAATTAGTTCCACTGAGCCAGTCTCCCAGCACAGTCCTGGCAAGCTGCCCTTCCTCCCACTTCTCTCTCATTAGGCTGCTCCTCCCGTGCTTGGTCTTTAATTAGCTTGTCATCAGCAACTTGGCCTGGACTGAATACCCTGCATTGTCCCAAATGAAACTGTGTAAGACAGATGGGACAACAAAGCTGCAAGAGAGGAGGGCAAGAAGACTTGCAAAGCTATCAGTACGTGTCTGACTGCAGGGACAGGCATGCCAGGGGCAGCAGTAAGATTTCATCTAGCTTGGGCAAATTGGGGGTGTTCAAACAGTAGATTGGCTGAGACCCAGCAACCTCATTTCAGCAAACCCAACATAAGTCCACCACAGGGAGAGAGAAACCCCAGCAAAACCAGTCGCCTTAAGGAGTGAAGCTGTTTATTGTGGCATTGAAGTTGTCAGGAAAATTAATCCACAAACACCAGAGGTTTATGTCCAAAAAGGAGACAGAGGAGTCCTGTAACCTTATTTGAATAAAGGGAGAGGCCATGGAGCATTTCCCCTGGGGTCTCTCAAATTATTGGAGGACACAGGCTCCTAATTTCTCAGCCACATTTCCCTCTCCTTCCCCATTTGCTGAGGTACTTAAGAGGTACAGACTTCCCAAATCACCTCATACAGACCCCCTTCTAAAGTATTCCCCCCCTCCCCATTTTCTTTTCCTATGGGATTTATGGTTCCTCCCATTGCATCTTTCATCTCTTAGTATCTTGCTTTACCCACAGTTTGTTTGTAAAGACAGATCCCTCTCATTCCTTTCAAAGTGAAAGGCCTAGCCATGCTCAGCCTACCCACTTAGCTTGGAGTAGCTTCACAAGGAAGCATTGTCACGCCCTTGACTCTTTTTTCCCTAGTTCAGAAGCCCACTGGTGGCCTCAGATCCCCTTTTCCCTGCCTTGTGCAGAAGGTTTACTCCATGTGTGCCACTTACGGAGCTCACAGACACTCGCTGGTGCTGCTGCAGAGCCTCAAGCCAGCGCATAGGAGGGGACCGAGCAGCAGCAGGGCTGGAGGGGAGGGCAGGCCAGCAAACTGGCACCTGTTGTCAGGCAGAAGCCAAGGCTTGTGTCAGCCTGCTGAAAATGTTTCCCCTTCGACCTTGGTGACCTTTCCCATCACACTTTATGAGGCAGACTGCTCCCATTAAGTGCCACTTGATCCTCTGCTAATGCAGCAGTTATGAAAGGCCCATAGCACTTGTCACTAGGATAAACACCTTCAGAGTGGGAGAAGCTGCGGCAAAGGGGCACACACACCCTCCCCTCTGCTCCCTCACATCCCTTCCCTTCTGTCCATCACCACTGTCACAGCCTCTGGTTTGGAGCAGGAAAGCTGAGCCTGGCTGCAGCACTGCCCTGCCTCTGCTGCCAGGGCCTAAACGGTCACACAGAGAGGGGCTGCTTGGGTTACTCAAATATTTGCCTGCAAGAGAGGGATTCAAGACACAACACTGGGTGTGTACTGTCCCTTCAATCCTGCAGATCACACAAGCTCAACCAGCTGTGATGGGGACAGGTCCTGTTGCGGCCACCCCTGCCCAGTCAGGGCTCAGAGCCCTCTGCAGCTTTTGTGTGCTCAGGAAAAAAGGCTCAAGGTGTGCCAGGGAAGGTTGGACATTAGGAGGAATTTATTCACAGAAAGGGTTATTAAACATTACAAGGGGCTGCCAAGGGAGCTGTGGAGTCCCCAACCCTGGAGGTACCTAAGGACAACTGGATGTGGCACTCAGTGCTCTGGGCTGGGTGACAAGGTGGGCATTGGGCATAGCATGGATTCGATGATCTCAAAGGTCTTTTTCAACCTAAATGACTCTGTGATTCAGTCTCAGGGGAAGCATAAACCCACTTTCCCTGCTGGAATGCTCCTTGGCACTACCCTCAACCTTCACAGGTGTGGCTTGGCTGTTTAAGTGACCTGAGCAGGATCTCCAAGTGGCTGGCACTAATGGGGGCTAGGTGGGCACTACTGCCCTGCAGGACTTGCCCAAAGAAAAGAAGAGCTTGGGGACCAAGGCAGTCTGTTCAGAGTACAAACAAGCTGCCATTAATGTCCTGTCAGCCAGCCCCTTCCAGTTCCTCATCATGCTCACAGGAATGACAAGCATCAAGGGATTTTGTCAGCCCTTTGAGAAGGGTGACTAAACGGATTCTTCTACCCCAGAACAGGACTGGATATGCACAGAACATGGCTCATCAGCCCTGGGGAGAGACCCCCAGAAAAGGGACTAATTTTGGAAGAAATAGCCCACAAGGGCAGATTTTAGTGAATTGAAACGTTTGGAACATCTTCACTGAAATATTTGTCAAAGGAGAAGAAAAAGTAATCAAATTAAGTCCCTTTCTTTTCCAGAAGCTCTGGTGCTCCAGCCCTGGCTCTCTGAACTGTGTCAGAGGCCTCCTCAGACCCAGGGAGCAAGAGAACCATCAGCCAGCAAAAGTATCTGAGGTGTTTTCAGCAGCTGTGATGGACGGTGACAGCACTGTTTGCGCTGTGGGTTATCTGGGTGGGAAGTGCTCAAGGTATGTACATTTGCCTTGTCCCTGTCTGACAAGGGCTGCATGGGCTGAGATTGCTTTGAGGAAAACAGGAGGTGAGTGGCAGAGACACTTTACTATTATCTGCCCTGGGTTTGAAATAAATCCCTTCTGGACCAGACATCTACAGAGGGGGGTTCTGCTGGTCACTAATCTCTGTGCAATGTCTTGAATCACGACTGTGTCACAAAACAGAAACACAGAAGGGAAGGAACTTTGGAAGTCTCTAATACAAGCCCAAACTCCTCAAGAGCTCTATCTGCTCAAGCAATTTGGCTCTTGTGGGAGTGTGAGAAATGACATTCCCTTTTAAAAATTTCAAAGGTTTATTAAAAACCTTAACAAAATACAACAAAGGACTGAATAAGGAAAAAGGGCAGCGCACTGGGAGTTGATGACCCAGCAGCCATGATCTACAGCCATCAGCTACAAAATGGCCTTTTATACCTTTGGTGTTGCATTAGCCAACCCTGGCCCCTCCCAAAGGCTGCCAATCAACTCTTCTTTGCCATCCATTGGTGGAGACTGCTTTCTTGCAACCTGATTGGAGGACAGGTGTTGTCATGTCGCGCCTCCTAGTAACCAGCCTTCCCTCCTCCCAAGTGCCTCATGCAAGGGGCACAGGTACAATCCTCCCTCCACATGTCCTGACTACCAAGGCCGTCCCTTGGCAACCATACAGGGGGAAAGGGGATTATGGAGAGAACAGAGGACATCCAAACAACAAATCATGATAATATAACTATACATCAATGAAACTTCTCTTAACATGCACATAATATTCATCCCTTAACTGCGAGAGTCAATCATCACAGTACCCATCTATAACAACCCCCCCTTCTCCTTTTCTGTAAGTCATGTGGCTCAAGCAATTAATTCTCATATTTTATTTTGATGACCCAATCCTACTTTTCCTGAGTCAAATTTAATTTTGGATGAGCCATAATAGCATCTGTTGATGTGGGTGAGGACAGTGGGAACAAAACAAAAAACCCTTTAGGTTTTCCTTAAGCAAAATGATTGGTGGAGTTGGTGAAATGAATTGGCTGGAGTAGAGAAAAGGGAATCACAGAGGTCTGGTATGGCTTTTACTCTCATCTGTGATGCCTATGAGGTTGCTACCCATAGCAGGGGTATCTTGGTGGTGAGTACAGAAGCCAGCTTGGTCTTGCTGTCTAGTCGCTGTTGTGCTCCACTTGTCAATTGCACCTGTATTGAGTTCTAGAGGGAAAAGACAATTGATGAATGACAGAGGTCTCAGTATAGCTTCTACCCCCACCTTACCATGCCTATGGGGTGTCTGCCCTCAGTAGGGCTATATAATCTTCTTGGTGGGGAGCACAGGGCCAACCTCGTCTTGCCCTCTAGTTCTTGTCTTACTTCACTTGTCAATACCCAAGCAAACCACCCCAGCACTTTTTACTGTTCCCTGTGTACTTCCCCTCAACAGAAACTCACAATCCCTATCCAATAAAATAGGACAATTACATCAATAATCAATATGATTTAAATTCCTTGCCCAAAATGTTACTTAAAACAGTCCTCAGCCTGGCTAGGTGGAAGGTTGCCTCTAGGTTTTTGACATCTTGGGGGCTGTTTCTGGTTACTTCTCACCCAGTCAGGATGTTATGGTTTATTCTCTGGGTTCTTTCACTGGGCCTCTTAATTCTGTCTTAGAGAGTATTCTGAAGAAGGGAAGCAGCAGAGGTCAGGCAATCTTCTTGCTGGCCTGGCCAGAATGGCAATGCTAGCTTATGGACTATTGCAGACAGGTGTCTCCAGGCCATCACGCCTGGCAGAGACACTGCAGTTATTCTAGTTAAGCTTACATGAAAAAAGAAAGCCATCAGCATAAAAAACCCGAAAAGCTCAAATATATTTTCTTCAATAAACAGGTGGATTTATCCAGGCTCTGATTTCATGCAGCAGTAATGTTCACCAGCTTACACACCACCCCCCTGCTCCCCCAGTCTTTGGTTCTCTGGGTCTCTAGGAGGGTCCAGGCTTGTCTGCACTGGGAAGACCTGAGTGTCTGTTGCAGTGCTACATCCTGTTAACCCTACACCCAAGTAGATGTTTCCATATTAGGAAAAGAGTTTAAGTTTCACCCCTGGACTTTTAAGAAAGAACCAGAAACTTCTGTGCTTCTCTCACCGTAATTGGCCCAGTGCCAGCACAAAGAACCTGTTGGACCTTTGAAATGTACCCCAAGACCTGTAGCTGTTTTTACTGGGCAGCTGAACACTTAAGAAAGAGCACGGAGTCTCTCTGCACTTTTTGGGTGTCTTAGCAGGTGCAAGGGACTTCCTTGCACTGTTCATGGCTTTTGCTCTTTCATTTTGCATGGTTTGTTATTTACTCTTTTATTAAAACTATTTTGCTTTTCAAAACACACCCAATCAGCTATCATCTCGCTAATTATTCTTAAGCCATTTCTGGGAGGTTGCTGGTCAAGCCTCAGAGTTGGATACACCTTCATGGGGCCTCATGAAGAATTGCATCAGGTATCTGCCCCTCTAGTCTGTGGAGATGTGCCAGTGACCAGGGCTTCTCCTGGGACAAGAGAAAATGCCATGGTTTTGGGCTGGCAAGTGAAAGGCACAAGCAGCAGCTGTCACTGATCTGGCCACTGCTGTCACCAATGGGGGACACAGCCACATTGACACCGTGGGCTGCACATAAGATGAAAGAGGGTGACTTAGTGAGAAAGGAGACAAACAGGGTTGGTAACTACTGTTAAAGGCCCCTGATACAGTTTAACATGTGGACAGAGTGTTATGAGCCCCATGAAGGTGTATCAAACTCTGAGGGTGTCCTGCACTTCTCAGAAACGGCTTAAAATAATTGCAAGATGGCTCTTCAGGTGCGTTTTGTAAAGCAAAAGGTTTAATAAAATATAAAATAACAAACAATACAGAAATAAAAAGCTGAGCACAAGTGTCAGAGAAGGCCCTAACACCTTGCTAAAACACCCCCAAAAGCACTTGAGCTCTTTTGTACATGATTTAGGAGGGATAACTTAGCTTGCTGCCAATAGAAGCAGGTACAGATTTTGAAAAACATTTCTAAAGCCCAAGCAATGCCCTTGTGCTGGCTCTGGGCCAATTACAATGAGAAGGCTATGGAAAATTCTAGCGTAACTTCCTTACATGTTTAAGGGTAAACCAAAACTTTTTTCCTTAAATACAATCATTTGCTTGGGTGTGGGAGTGCATTTCTACAGCCCCCAGCAGTTACCCACCCAACAGCACAGGGACAGTGACTAGAGGAGGGCAACATCATATCAGGATTTGCTATCAGCATCCCCCAAAACTTTCCAGGTTTAGCAAAAGTTTTTTGGCCACAGCCGCCTGCTCTTCCTGTACCCCGCTGGGTCCTTAGCTGCGCTAGGCTGTCCAGCCCTTGGGATCATGGAAAGGACAGTTTTCCCAGAGAAAAGGGACAATGGGACTGGCTGTGCCTAGGATGCCTCCCCTTCTTTCCAGGGTGGGCAGCCTCTTTTTGCTTAAACAGTTATAAAAGGGAATCACAGAGGCAAATTCTTTTTTCTACAAGAACAGAGCATACTTGGAGAGCTAGGGGCCACTTTAGCCAGCAGAGCTCAGTGGTGACACACACATGCAGACACACTCAAACACACACACTCACTCTCATCTGTTTTCTTAGGTGGGACAGCAGCCAGATGCACAGAGCTGTGCATCTAGAGCCATGTCTCTGGGCATGCCTAGTCCATGTGTGCACCCAGGGATATGTGCAGAGCCAGTGCACATCCATACCTACAGGCACAGCATGTGCAGACTCACACACATTGGCACACAAATAAACAGCACTCCCCAGAGCCCTCCTGGAAAGAGAATAGTCAAAGAGAGACCATGGTGGATTCTTTCTCCTGCCTCTTACCTTACAAGGGCAGAAGGGCACAAAATTGAGCATCTTTTTGCTGTCTTGTCTTCTCCAAGAGCTTGACCAGCACAAAGGGGAGGATTAGAGGGATTTCTTGAGGATCACTGTCAGTGGTTGTTGAGAAGATGGGAAGGGGAAATGCAGGTGACAGTAGCTAAACTGTGGTGTTTTGTCAAGGGGCACCTCTTACCCTTTACTTGAAGGGGGGAGTACCTGTGGTCCTTATTACTGTGGAAAGCAACTCACAGTCCCCTAGGGATCAGGCACACACAGTAAGGAAAGCTTCAGGCTTCTCTGCAGGGGTGACAGTGACTTTGAAACAGAGTTTATCAAGACATTATCTTGGACTGAAAGTGGGAAAGGTAAATCACTGCATATGCAGGGAAAAAACATCTAGGCCTTTGACACCTAAGCTCTTTTCTTAACGTGAAAGAGGAGCAGCATTTGTTAGTGCTAAATTTGAGTGGAGAACAACTGTTCTGTGTTACACTTGATTAAAAATTAGTGTTCACAGAGAAAGAGAAAAAGGTGGGAGGTGGCAAAAGGAAGGAGTAAAAACAAAGCATGCTCTAAGCTAGTGTTTTTCTCCAATCCAGGATTTATTTTGGATGGAGTGGAATGCAGAGTAGCTGTAGCAGTATGGGTAAATGGTGGGTTGCCACTACCTCCCCAAAAGCATCTTCTCAGGAAGCTGTTTGGGCCGGCACACAAACAGTCACTTAATCCATACACACACACACCACAGATAGGCCAGCAAAGGAAAGGCAGGAAGCATCTTCTGTATAGAGTTCCAGCAGGGTTTATTGCAGCCGCACGGAAGGGGTCAAGGGACAAAACACAGAGATCAAAGGAGGATCCAAGTTTAAGTACAAGGGCAAGTGGGGGCAGAGCAGAGCAGCAGGGGCCAGTGATCAGATGGCACAGGGGTGGTGCGCAGGCAGGGCAAAGAGCAATAACCCGTAGAGAATATGAGGACAGACAATCGGTGATACAAAAATCAATGGGGAAGCAGGGAAAGGAGAACCCTCTAGAACCGGGACATATATGAGCAGTAGAGGTGGGCAAGGCAAACAGGCCAATGGGAAGAGCAAAACTGAGGCAATTAACATAGTACTGCAGAGTACCATGGGGGAAGCCCTTTTCTATCACCCAAAGCGGTGAGGCATTGTTGACACCCACGGTAGATCCTTCCAGGGCATTGCCCTGGAAGCGCCCCTGACAGGCTCAAGGGCCTCCACAACTCCCCTGTTTTTTTTTACTAAAACGGCTTCCCCTATGGATTTCTGCAGACACTTAACCAAACAGGGAAACATAAGTAAAACAATAAAAACAGTGATTACAACCCACAGGATCTCTTCAACAAAAGACTAACCCTATCGCAGTTTCTAGCACGCCAGGGCCAAATCCTGGCTAGCTCTGGCCTCGGTTCTTAACCTGATAGCGNGGGAGGTGGCAAAAGGAAGGAGTAAAAACAAAGCATGCTCTAAGCTAGTGTTTTTCTCCAATCCAGGATTTATTTTGGATGGAGTGGAATGCAGAGTAGCTGTAGCAGTATGGGTAAATGGTGGGTTGCCACTACCTCCCCAAAAGCATCTTCTCAGGAAGCTGTTTGGGCCGGCACACAAACAGTCACTTAATCCATACACACACACACCACAGATAGCACAGCAAAGAA
>WBMY01017211.1:218718-286709 GCA_013397315.1 Donacobius atricapilla
GAATGGAACATACCATGTGCAAAACATAACAAAGTTATTTTTGTGTGCAATCAGGACAAAACCACGCAGTGTAACAACAAAACAAACTAGCTATTTAGTGCAACACAACATAACCCTATCCTGACACTAACCCAGTGTCCAAAATGATCATTAACCCAGTCTGAATTCTTTTCCACTTTCAAGACCTTTACTTGCTCCCTCAGTTTCTGGACATTTGCATGGACAGATTCTAAGTGCAAAGAAAGGTTGAAGCAACNATCACCCAAAGCGGTGAGGCATTGTTGACACCCACGGTAGATCCTTCCAGGGCATTGCCCTGGAAGCGCCCCTGACAGGCTCAAGGGCCTCCACAACTCCCCTGTTTTTTTTTACTAAAACGGCTTCCCCTATGGATTTCTGCAGACACTTAACCAAACAGGGAAACATAAGTAAAACAATAAAAACAGTGATTACAACCCACAGGATCTCTTCAACAAAAGACTAACCCTATCGCAGTTTCTAGCACGCCAGGGCCAAATCCTGGCTAGCTCTGGCCTCGGTTCTTAACCTGATAGCGGACCAAAGATAAAAGCCAAGAGGCGCTCTTCCTTCCTCGGGACACAGTCTGAGTGCCTTTATTGTATAACCCACCTTCCAGGAGGAATGAGAGAAAGAGGCAGAACCCCCACTGTGGGGGGACTTTATGTTCTGGGGAAAAGGGGAGGGGCGAGGGGGAAGAACCACAACCAATGGGAGGTGACCTGGGGGAGGGGCATGGGGAGGAGCCAACTGGGGAATACCACAACCCAGAGAGGGGGAGAGGGGTGAATGGAACATACCATGTGCAAAACATAACAAAGTTATTTTTGTGTGCAAACAGGACAAAACCACGCAGTGTAACAACAAAACAAACTAGCTATTTAGTGCAACACAACATAACCCTATCCTGACACTAACCCAGTGTCCAAAATGATCATTAACCCAGTCTGAATTCTTTTCCACTTTCAAGACCTTTACTTGCTCCCTCAGTTTCTGGACATTTGCATGGACAGATTCTAAGTGCAAAGAAAGGTTGAAGCAACACATCCCTTCAACGTCCTGGCAGCCATGTCCATGGGCAAGCAGTAAAAAGTGTATTGCTGCTCAGTTTTGCAGTGTTGCGTGCCTGGTAGTTTCAGTGTCACTAAGCAGGTCACTGCGTGCGGCAGATGTAGCATTGGCCTGCTTACTAAGCCAACACCCCAGGTGAGAAAGCTCACTGAGAGCCTCAGCTGCGGCCACCCAAGGTAAAAATACTGAGGCCACGAATCTCTTTCCTTTAATCCAGTTAGTAACCTGGCTGTCGCAGTTTTTGTTGAATTTGGTATATGATTTTTTTGGCCTGCCAATTCCCCTTTTTGTTTCCAAGTTTGAAGCAGAGTTATATTTGGGGTGAGGGTAGTAAACTGGCCAAGGACCCCCTTGGAGGCATGAGGGGATCCCAGCCCATACTTGGTCTCCACAGATAAGAAACACTGCAGGGTAACACTTTGGGATGGAGTGAGGATAAAGAGAGTGTAAGGCTGGTGTAATTGCACCAATTTTTTGTATTGTAAATTTTCTTAATTGGTGTCACATCTTTCTAATGATGGACTTAATAGGGTCCAAGCTGGTCCAGTGTTGGCCAGATTGTCTATAATAAAATTGCACACAATATGTAGCTTTGGAGAACCCCAACAAATCCAATTCCTGGGGTTCCTCTGGTGTATGTGGTAGAATCTTGGTCCACTTGTCCCAAGTGTCCACTGGGTTGGGTTTCTTACCTGTATACAGGTATTCATTTGCTACTAAAGGGATCCCTACCAGGCACATTGACAGTGGGTTGTTTAGGCTGCCCATGGACAGGCATAGGTTGTCCTGCTGTAAAGTCTTGGCCAGTGTGACCCAGATGTTTTGCTTGGTCTGAGGGACGATCCACACACCAGGTGATGGAAGGATGAGGAACATCCAGAGCTTTAGATTGAATAAGTGATGGTCTACTTCCATCAGGGACATAGTAAAAGTTGAGGGAAAATGGGTTGATCTGTGAGTTCTAAAAAAAATGGGGTTTTAGAAGTGGGCATTTAGACTTATATAATTTTAACTTTAACAGCTTCTCATATCTTCCCACTCCATTCCCTCAGGTTATACTGAGTAGAAGGGGTGTGGGAAGAAAGAGGAAACAACAGTACAACAAACTAAAGAGAGGTAACAATATAAAGGATTAGGATATAAATTGTTAGTATCTTTCAGACAAAATCCAGCAAGGAGTCTCATAATCCTAGTAAGTGAAGCAGTGGAGGATCATCTTCATTTTTCAGATCACAATTAATGATGTCTGCATGTATACTTTTCCTTCTTCTCCTCCATGCCACCTGGGTCTGGTCTCCCTGTTGTCCTTGGGACTCTTCAGAAGTGTCTCTGGGTGCTGTGTTTGGTGGTTTGATGTACAGCCTGATGTTCTTGCCTGGAATCCACCTTGGGCCAGATCCTGTAGACACGTAAGCATACCCTCTCCCCCAGGTTATTAATGGAAAGGGACTATTGGAAAGTTCTCCTTTGCTTGGATTTGGGGTCCTTGATTAGCACAGGCAGCTTCTCTGAGCTGAGTTCTGCTAGTGTTCAAGAAGTGCCTGATGATGGGGGAATTTGGCTCCATAAATGAATTATTAAGAAAATTGATAACATAAAGAGACTTGCATAGTCTTTCTATGCTTGATGGTGTTTCAACCCCCCCCACACTGCTGATCAAGGACCCTCTTGATGGTATAGTGAGCCCTCTCTACCACAGGTTGTCCTGTTGGGGAGTGGGATATGCCAGTGGTGAGTTTCACCCCCTACTGATTTAGGAACTGCTTGAATTTTTGGGAGGTGTAAGCAGGACCATAATTGTTTTTTATGGCTTAGGGATTGCCCAAGGTGGAAAATGCTAGGAGAAAATGCCAGATGACATCTTTGGCCTTTTTTCCTGCATGGGCCAACGCAAACACAGCCCCAGAGAAGGTGTCAATAGACACATGAATGTATTTTAAGTCTCCCTAAGGGAGCATAATGAGTGACAACTGTTTGCCATTGTTGTAAACTCTCGAGGCTCTGGGGATTAACCCCAGTCCCCATAGATGGCAAATCAAAAACTTGGCAATTGGGTCAGGAGCCCACAGTTGCTCTCCCTTGTTCTCTTGCGATTTGAAACATACGAACAAGGGCTGGTACATTTTGATGAAAGAACTGATGGCTCCATTTAGCTTGACTAAAGATGTCTGGCAGGGTGGTCGTTACTGCCATTGCCAAAGCATCCGCCCTCTGGTTGCCCTCTGCAATTGGTCCTGGGAGGTCGGTGTGTGACCTCACATGCATAATGTGATACGGTTGCTCTCAGTGGGAGAGGAGATAAATTAACTTTGAGAGCAAGCTGTATAAATTTGGATTGGACACTGATGCTTTTCCCAATGGTCTAATGTCCCGGCTAGCTCCTGTTGGGAAACTCCGTGCCAGGAGTGGGGAGCTGCCAAGGCAAATAATGTGCCTCGGGCAGGACTTTTGGGGCTGACTACCCCAAAGTAAAGTGGGTTGTGTCCTGGATCACATAAAGGAGGAGGAGGAGGCTCTTGGTATGAGGTTCCAGCAGCAGGTTTACTGCTGATGAAGGGTCCAGGGAGAGAGAGCAGAGAATATGGGGAAACAGGGTCTTTTATGTGGGCGTGGTACAGGACGTTGTTACAAAGCAGTGACCAATAATGGTTCAGTAGGGGAGGATCACAGGGAGTGGTTCATAAAGTTACAACCAATAAGGGGATACAAGGGGAAGAGACAAGGATGAAGAGCCAACAGGGCATCGAAGTGAGAACTTTCCAGAACTGGGGAACAGTCATTGATGGACAGGCACTGGGTTAGAACAAACAGGGATTGACATAGGATTTTCTAGAACAAGGGAGGGAACAAGCTTAGGGCAAAACTAACTGTGTCAAACTTGCAGGGGAAACAGGGACAAACTACTGGGGAAAACTAAACTTTACAACAGGACACCTCTTTTAATAAAGAATGTTCTGCTCTTTCAGCTATCCCAGCAACACAGGCCAAATTCAAGGGTTGATTGAACTTCTCAAAGGCTCGGACAAATTGGTGGCAGCCAATTCTGCAATTTGTGGGTATCCCTGAACAATCTGATCATCAGACACCCACTTCTGAGTGTTAGGATTTTTCCAAGTCATACCTGACTTGCGGGATCCTCCTGAGCCATCAGTAAAACCAGCCAGTGCCTTTAGAGGAGTTCTACTTTTTAATGATTTTGGTACCAGATTAAAACTCACATTAAATAATTTGTGTTTTGGTAGGTGGATAGAAATTTGGCCTGGGTAGCTGTCAATAGCAAACTGGAGGTGTTCATTGGTCTGGAGCAAAGCACCCGGACTACTTAATGTCACTGGAAGATATATGCATGTGAACTCACACCCCACTAGGGTCTGCAGGTGAGCTCTGGCCTTTATGATGAACTGAGCCATCAGCTCCTGGGCTGTTGTAATATTCTTATTTGGTTGGTGTGATTGGAACACCCACACTATGATTAAAAGCTTGGTCCCTCAGAGTGGGCTTGCACTGGAAAATGAGCCCATGAAACTTGAGTGACTTACCCAAGATGACAAATTTAAGGGCAGGGTAGGATCAGGGCGGTGGGCTTGCCTCACTGACAGTGCCTCTGATACCTCTTGGATTGCTACCTGGGCCTCCGGTGTGATGGTCCATGGTGAGTCAAGGTCATCACAGCCTCGCAGGAGGTTGAAAAGTGGTGTGAGGTCTTCAGTCATGATCCCCAGCAGTGTATGAACCCAATCGATGCTGCCACACAGCTGGTGAAGGTCTCTTAGGGTACTTGGATTGTCCTTGACAGTGAGTTGCTGGGCTACAATGGCCTACTTGCCAATCTGGAGTCCAAGGTAAGTCCACGGGCAGGTGTGCTGAACCTTTTCTTTGGCAATCTCAAGTCTTGCTCCTTCAATTGCTTTAATAGTCTTTTTGAGAACAAGCTCCAAATAATAGTCAGTCTCAGTGCATATTAAAATGTCATGCATATAGCTAAAGAATAACAAAGTCAGGATGTGTGAGAGAATGTGTGTCCTAGAGTGACTTTATGATGCCTGTATCCCCAATCGTCTGTTCTGTATATTGCTTTGTACCTTTAAGAAGATTCTTAGAGTACGATTTGTTTTGAAACTGTTATCTCCTGACATTCCTCTCTGGGACTCGGCTGCTGACTGTCTGGCTGTGGACAGCGAGCTCTTTTGCTTTTTTTTTTTTCCTTTTTTTAGTTAATTAGTTTAGCTAGTTAGGGCAGAGAATTGGGTTGTTTTTTTTGGGTTTTTTTCCCTTTTTTTTCTTCGGGACTGTTTGAAACTGCTCCGGACTGAAAAGCAGAGAAGAGCTGAAAGATTTCCTCCCCCCTCCCCCTCCCCCTTCGGGGCCTGGGACGACCGCGTTCTTCTCCAGCGCCGGAGGGACTGATGAAACTGAGAAAGACGAACTGATTCTATGGCAAAGACTCTTCTCAATTTGCCACTTCACTTCAACTAAAGGTTTTATTGTTTCATATTGTTTTCTTTTGTTAAATAAATAGTTTTTTCCACTTTTCTCTAAAGAGTGTCTTTCCGGACCAGTTGTGGGGGGAGGGGTTGTTTGGGTCCTATTTAGAGTTTTCCTCCCAAAATTTGCCCTAAACCGGGACAATGTGGGCAACAAACTTTTGGCAAATAGTTGGAGAATTCTTCATCCCTTGGGGGAGAACTTGCCAATGATACCCTTTCAGAGAGGCTTGTCTATTAATTGATGGGATTGAGAACGCAAATCTAGGAGCATCTCTGGGCTGGAGAGGGATGTTAAGAAAACAATCCTCATGTCAATGACTGCCAATTTCCAATTGCTTAGGAGCATTGTGTTGGGGGTTAGATTTGGGGGTTTTTCCCCTATAGAATTTTTTCCCACAAAGTCGCTAGGAGACTAATTGCTGGGTACTTATGGGTGCTTGACCAAAACAATGCAAACGGCTAGGAAAGAGTAGCACCAGGCTACATCCTTTTTTGGTCTCAGGGAGTTTTTTCTCTCCAAGAGAAAAAGGTGATATCGCAAGGTTTTGCGGAGGGAAAGGGCAGAGGTAGGGACAGCTTCGCTCTCTTGCTGTCAGCATCAGAGAGAGAAGGGTCAGGCTGCTCTTGTTGCGGGAAGAGTTTTTTCACTGGCATCACCGGGTCCATTCCTGAGGAAATCTACCATCATCTCCTCGTGTGCCCAGGAACTCTGAGCTCACATCCTGCCCTGCTGGGCTGCGCTGACCCTGTCCCACCACCGCAGATTTTCTTCGTCACTGCTTTGGATACGCTGTATCCCCGTACTGCCCTGCCCTGCCAGGACATCCCTGCCCTTCCAGCTACCACCATGGAGCTTTGGTACATCCCACCCACCAGCCCAGGATTTTCCACCGTTCCAGCTTGGTGCTGAAGCACTAAGGGAGCCCTGCACCGAGACCAGACTGTCCTTGGCTTTTATGAAACAAAAACCCCCTTGAGGTTCCTGGTTTTGTTTATCATTAATGCTGTAGTTGTTGTTGTTTGTTTGCCTTGTTATCCATCCTACTAAAGAGCTGTTATTCCTATCCCCATATCCTTGCCTGAGAGCCAACTTAATATCAAAGTTTTAATAATTTGAAGGGAGGGGGTTTGAATTCTCCATTCCAAAGGGAGGTCGTGCCCTCAGGTCGTGCCCTCCCTAGCAGACACCTGTCTTTCAAACCAAGACAGATTGAGGATCAGGATAGACAGGGCTGCAGAGGGCCTATGTCCTCAATGACCTCACTGATCTTCCTGAGGTCTTGCAGGAGCCTCCACCTGTCCTTGCCTGGTTTTCAAATAACAAAGACACGGGTGTTCCAAGGGCTGGTGATGGTACTCTGTGGCCCTTGGACAACTGCTCCTGCACAAGGGACTCAAGCATCTTTAACTTTACTTCCGAAAGGGGTCACTGATCCACCTGGACTAGCTCATCATTTTTCCATGTGAGTGGTGGGGTGGTATGCTCCACAGTAGCCCCAGCTAGAAATCCTGTGGTGGTGAGGGGAATTCTAGCTTGGCTCCCCATTGGGACAATAGGTCCCTGCCCCATAAAGTGAAGGGTGCCCTGACCATGAATGGTTTTACCATGGTCTGACCCTCAGGACCCTCAATAAGGATTGTCTGTTCGTTCTGCACAGAGGTGGCAGCGCCTCCAATCCCACTGATGACTCCATTAGCTGGCACTGGTTCCCAGCCCTGTGGCCACTCCAAGTGGGTGATAATGGCCACATATGTCCCTGTATCTGCCACACCTGGAAGATAAAATTTATTGCCTTTGTTAAACAAGCCACACTCTAAAATAGGTCTGTCCTGGCCCACAATCTCTAAAGCCATAGGGTTTTCTGGCAAAATGTCAGTCCAGGCGGGTATAAGAAAAGCTTGGGCGATGGGTGTGCCCTTAGGTAAAAACCAAGGTAAGTCCATACATATGACTGTCACAGTAATTTTATCCCTTGGTCCCACAGTTTCGACTTCTGGAAGTATATGTAAACTGTCCCGTTTGTTAATAGCATCCCCTAGGATTAAAATGTCTCTTGGTCCATGTCCTGGTTTAGGGCAAAATTTGGGAGGAAACCTCTGAACGGAGTTCCCCTGGAAAAGCAGACCCAAACGGCCCCTCCCCCACAACTGGTCTGGAAAAAACTTCCTTGGAGAAAAGTGGAAAAAAGCTATTTATTTAACAAAAAAAACGCCCACAGGCACACAGGATGAATGATATGAAACAATAAAACCTTTCGGTGAAGTGAGATGGCAAATTGAGAAAAGTCCTGGCTGTGGGTGCAGTTTGTCTCTCTCAGTCTCTTCTCAACTCCTCCGGTGCTGGAGAAAAATGCCGTCCTGGGCCCCGGAGGGCACAGGGGTGATCTCTCAGTTCTCCTCTGGGTTTTCAGTCCAGAGCAGGTTTAAACAGTCCCAAGAAACAAAAGGAAAAAAAACCAAACCAAAACAAAAACCAGTTCTCTGCCCTAGCTAGCTAAAACTAACTAAAAAGCACAGGAGATCTCTGTCCCACAGCAGTTTGTCCAAGCGTCAGCTGAACTGACCATCCAGGAGTGGAATGCAGAGGAGTAACAAAGTTTTTCAAAACAAAGTGTGCACTTCTTCTTTCCCTGTTTTGCTCTGAGAATCAGCCTTAAAGGTACAGAACAGAGGACTGGGTATACAAGCATCATAGTTATTCTAGGACAGTCCATCAGAAGATCCAAATTTACCAGTTGGAATTTGGTAAACCACCTCATCATCAAATTGGATGGAAAGGGCACTAACCAGCATGTGTCGGGTCCCAGCCTGAACCTGTTGGTAGGTCTCAGAGAGTCAATGCTCCTTCTCATAGTAGGAATCCTCCTAGATAATTTCTTGATGCCTTGACTCTCTGAGATGGTAGGGAGAGAAGGATGGAATGGCTTGGCATTTGGTGTCATAGTGCAGGGCCATCTCGTGCTCGGCCAGAAGCTTCCCTGGCGCAGCTGGTAAGATGGATAATGCTGGACCTGCTGGTGATAGTGAAACTGGGGACAATGTTTAAAATGTTCCTTACAGTCCTGGCATGTGGAGGAGGGACAACCAGTGCATTCCACCTGGAGGTGGCCCAGTTTACCACACTTAAAGCATCACATCTTTTCTTTATTGTGTACCACCAAAGCTTCAGCCACTCCTTTACTGACTGCCAGGGTTACCATGTGTTCTGTAGTTGTGAGACGGCTACAGGCTTCCACCATTTGCTGAATGGTGGGTTCAGGGTCTAGGGGGAGTTCTCATATAATTTTATTGCATTCTGCATTAGCATTGGAAACTGCTAGCTTGCTGAGCAGCTCCTCTCTTGCCTTTGGGCAATCAATTTGTTTATCAATACTGTCTCTGAGCCTGTTTATAAACTTAATAAATGTTTCATGGGTGGTGCTATCTGGTGTTTGAAATAAAGCATTCTGGGTAGCATTTTTAATGTTCTCTAGAACTGCCCTGGGGATATCCTGTGCCTGGTCTTGTGGCTTTTCAAAATCACCCTCTCCACAAAACAGTTCTAAAGTCATATAGGCCCATCCTTCCTCACTTCTGTAGCTTTTTAATAATGTTTTCAGTTGTTTTTTCCAAATTGATTCCCACTGGAGGAACTCTGTGGGTGAGAGGAGGAGGGTCATAACATGCCGTACATTGTGTGGCATGAGAACANCAAGGGACTCAAGCATCTTTAACTTTACTTCCGAAAGGGGTCACTGATCCACCTGGACTAGCTCATCATTTTTCCATGTGAGTGGTGGGGTGGTATGCTCCACAGTAGCCCCAGCTAGAAATCCTGTGGTGGTGAGGGGAATTCTAGCTTGGCTCCCCATTGGGACAATAGGTCCCTGCCCCATAAAGTGAAGGGTGCCCTGACCATGAATGGTTTTACCATGGTCTGACCCTCAGGACCCTCAATAAGGATTGTCTGTTCGTTCTGCACAGAGGTGGCAGCGCCTCCAATCCCACTGATGACTCCATTAGCTGGCACTGGTTCCCAGCCCTGTGGCCACTCCAAGTGGGTGATAATGGCCACATATGTCCCTGTATCTGCCACACCTGGAAGATAAAATTTATTGCCTTTGTTAAACAAGCCACACTCTAAAATAGGTCTGTCCTGGCCCACAATCTCTAAAGCCATAGGGTTTTCTGGCAAAATGTCAGTCCAGGCGGGTATAAGAAAAGCTTGGGCGATGGGTGTGCCCTTAGGTAAAAACCAAGGTAAGTCCATACATATGACTGTCACAGTAATTTTATCCCTTGGTCCCACAGTTTCGACTTCTGGAAGTATATGTAAACTGTCCCGTTTGTTAATAGCATCCCCTAGGATTAAAATGTCTCTTGGTCCATGTCCTGGTTTAGGGCAAAATTTGGGAGGAAACCTCTGAACGGAGTTCCCCTGGAAAAGCAGACCCAAACGGCCCCTCCCCCACAACTGGTCTGGAAAAAACTTCCTTGGAGAAAAGTGGAAAAAAGCTATTTATTTAACAAAAAAAACGCCCACAGGCACACAGGATGAATGATATGAAACAATAAAACCTTTCGGTGAAGTGAGATGGCAAATTGAGAAAAGTCCTGGCTGTGGGTGCAGTTTGTCTCTCTCAGTCTCTTCTCAACTCCTCCGGTGCTGGAGAAAAATGCCGTCCTGGGCCCCGGAGGGCACAGGGGTGATCTCTCAGTTCTCCTCTGGGTTTTCAGTCCAGAGCAGGTTTAAACAGTCCCAAGAAACAAAAGGAAAAAAAACCAAACCAAAACAAAAACCAGTTCTCTGCCCTAGCTAGCTAAAACTAACTAAAAAGCACAGGAGATCTCTGTCCCACAGCAGTTTGTCCAAGCGTCAGCTGAACTGACCATCCAGGAGTGGAATGCAGAGGAGTAACAAAGTTTTTCAAAACAAAGTGTGCACTTCTTCTTTCCCTGTTTTGCTCTGAGAATCAGCCTTAAAGGTACAGAACAGAGGACTGGGTATACAAGCATCATAGTTATTCTAGGACAGTCCATCAGAAGATCCAAATTTACCAGTTGGAATTTGGTAAACCACCTCATCATCAAATTGGATGGAAAGGGCACTAACCAGCATGTGTCGGGTCCCAGCCTGAACCTGTTGGTAGGTCTCAGAGAGTCAATGCTCCTTCTCATAGTAGGAATCCTCCTAGATAATTTCTTGATGCCTTGACTCTCTGAGATGGTAGGGAGAGAAGGATGGAATGGCTTGGCATTTGGTGTCATAGTGCAGGGCCATCTCGTGCTCGGCCAGAAGCTTCCCTGGCGCAGCTGGTAAGATGGATAATGCTGGACCTGCTGGTGATAGTGAAACTGGGGACAATGTTTAAAATGTTCCTTACAGTCCTGGCATGTGGAGGAGGGACAACCAGTGCATTCCACCTGGAGGTGGCCCAGTTTACCACACTTAAAGCATCACATCTTTTCTTTATTGTGTACCACCAAAGCTTCAGCCACTCCTTTACTGACTGCCAGGGTTACCATGTGTTCTGTAGTTGTGAGACGGCTACAGGCTTCCACCATTTGCTGAATGGTGGGTTCAGGGTCTAGGGGGAGTTCTCATATAATTTTATTGCATTCTGCATTAGCATTGGAAACTGCTAGCTTGCTGAGCAGCTCCTCTCTTGCCTTTGGGCAATCAATTTGTTTATCAATACTGTCTCTGAGCCTGTTTATAAACTTAATAAATGTTTCATGGGTGGTGCTATCTGGTGTTTGAAATAAAGCATTCTGGGTAGCATTTTTAATGTTCTCTAGAACTGCCCTGGGGATATCCTGTGCCTGGTCTTGTGGCTTTTCAAAATCACCCTCTCCACAAAACAGTTCTAAAGTCATATAGGCCCATCCTTCCTCACTTCTGTAGCTTTTTAATAATGTTTTCAGTTGTTTTTTCCAAATTGATTCCCACTGGAGGAACTCTGTGGGTGAGAGGAGGAGGGTCATAACATGCCGTACATTGTGTGGCATGAGAACATGGGCTGAAAAGGTGACCTGTAAAATATTTTTAAAATAAGGTGATCCCCTCCCATAATCTTTATTCTCCTTACATAATTCTTACGTAAGTTCCCCATATGGAATGGGAACCTCCACTTAGGGTTTCTACCTCTTTTTAATATAACTGGGGCTGCTTGGATTTGTAGCTTTCCAGCTATATCCCAATCACCTTCCCAAGCAGTTTGCTTTCATACCCTTGCCCAATGATCCTCAGAATCACTATCTGAATCTGAGGAACCGCTTCCCTCCTCCAGAGAAGAGGGAGATCTGCTGGCACGGGCATGAGAGCTCCAGCTGCCCAGCATGGCCTGGTGCTCAGGGCATTTGGTAGCGAAGATGGGTACCCTCCGGTCAGCCTCACTTCTGGTTTCCATGCTGGAAGTGTGGGAACTAGGAGTGGCCAGATGGAGGGAGGTGGGGGCTGCGCAAGGGAGGGGCTTCCCATTGTAAGGGGAGGGTCCCAATGTGAGGGCAGAACTCAACGCAGGGGTGGAGCACATCATGGGGAAAGAACTCAATGAAAGAGCAGGAGAGGGGAAGAATGGAGGAAGAACACAGGCACCATTTTGTGTTGTGACACTGTGAAAATCTGGTGTCGAATCACTCAAAATGGCGGATCCCCTCACAAGGCCGGCACCATTGTGAGTCAAAACATTCGGTGGGGGAACTGGGGAAGTGGGCCTAGGGAGGAGGGTTAGGTTGGAGCCCAGGGTGGCAGGGCCTGTGTCATCCTGAGAGGTGGCCAGAAGAGGACAAGAGATGGCAGAAGGCAGGTAGGACTCCTGCACCTTTTAGCAGTTTCCATCTTCAGATCTCTCCTGAAGGGACGAGGGGGTAGGAACGCAGGGAAAGGAAAGCGACAACTGGGGTGACAACTGGAGTACTGAACCTTTAATGTAGCAGTGTGGATTTTTATGTTTATTTGATATGTTAGAATGGTTTGTTCTATTCACCCCCCTTGGTTTCCTAGGTATAGTTGTTCCCTGCTCTGTCTCCTGTCACTCAATGTATCCTTCCCCAGTTTCCATAGAAATTGGATGTGTCCTTTCCCTGTCCCCTCCCTCCGTGAGCTGTCCGTCATTCAGGAACCCAACCCAGCTTCTAAAAAGCTCTGGGAGAGATGGCGGAGGATTGGGTGCAAAGGAACACTGTTCCCTCCTTTAACCTGAGGTTGGCTCCCAAGGGTGTCATTTATGTACTGGGTCACTCCTTGGAGGGTCCCCATTGGGTTTTCCCTCGTTCACTCCCCTTTCCCCTCCCCGGTTCAAAAGTCAGTGTTCGAGCCGGGTTCAGGGCTGGGCTGGGCTGTAGCCTCAGGTGAGAAGGCCCCACACATGGCCTTCCAATAAACTTGTTGGCTCCCCCAGCCCAGACTCCTTTCCTCCTTACTGGCGTCGCAAATATAAAACCTGTGCCAAGAAGAGTGGGTCGACAGATCTCAGGACCCACAAGATCGGCTCTAGTTATCTGTAGCTAGAACTGTGCCTGACACGCTGCCCCGGTGCCAGAGCTAGCCCAGGTGAGCAGAGAGACACTCTCTGAAGGCACCGCGACACTTTAACATTCCACAAACTCTCTCCCAAACCCTCAATCACTTCTTAAATAGAACGAAAAATCAGACAAAACTTCCCAACCCAAAAATCCCCTTCAGTTTGTAAAATATATAACTTTTCCCCAACTTTATCCCAGAACTCAACTGACAAAAGTGATTCTTACATGATACCCGTAAAATATTTAAAAATCCAGTGACTAAAAGACTTTAAATGCCCTTAGAAAATTCAACATTATTACTAACAAGGGCTTCATGAACTTGGAAATAAACTTCCCATTGCGGGATGGTGACTTTTATGCCCATTTCACTTCTTTCTTCCTCCCATGAGACTAAAATGTGAAAATAAAATAAAATGTGACCTACACTGCAACAGAAACACCACTCCGGTGGGCCAACAGAAGAATCTCATGGGGTTATCGCTGACATGACCGATCCTTGATGCACAGAGGGTTGCTGGACGGTCTCTCAGGAATTTCCCCAGAAAAATAGGAATTTCCCTGAGGGAATTGGAACACCCGAATGCACCTTTTGTCCAGTGGCAGCAGCCACTGGAGACACTTTCAAGGAGCCCACAGAAGGCCCCACATTTGGGCATGAATTTGTAGCGGCGTGAGTGGATGGTGGGTTGCCACTACCTCCCCAAAAGCGTCTTCTCAGGAAGCTGTTTGGGCCGGCACACAGTCACTTAATCCACACACACACACACCACAGATAGGCCAGCAAAGGAAAGGCAGGAAGCATCTTCTGTTCCAGCAGGGTTTATTGCAGCCGCATGGAAGGGGTCAAGGGACAAAACACAGAGATCAAAGGAGGATCCAAGTTTAAGTACAAGGGCAAGTGGGGGCAGAGCAGAGCAGCAGGGGCCAGTGATCAGATGGCACAGGGGTGGTGCGCAGGCAGGGCAAAGAGCAATAACCCGTAGGGAATATGAGGACAGACAATCGGTGATACAAAAATCAATGGGGAAGCAGGGAAAGGAGAACCCTCTAGAACCGGGACATATATGAGCAGTAGAGGTGGGCAAGGCAAACAGGCCAATGGGAAGAGCAAAACTGAGGCAATTAACATAGTACTGCAGAGTACCATGGGGGAAGCCCTTTTCTGTCACCCAGAGTGGTGAGGCATTGTTGAAGCGCATGTTGGATTCTTCCAGGGCATTGCCCTGGAAGTTCCCCAGATAGGCTCAAGGGCTACACAACAGCATTCTTTCGAGATTCAGGACTGAGAGACAAGAGCTAGAAGGGTTGTTCAGTAGGAAATCTCCTCTCCCTGATCTGTACTGGGGTTGTCACTTAGTTTTTACATGGATGTTTAAAACTTGACACATCCATTCTTCATCCCATTCACATTACAGCCAGTACACATAATCAAATTTAATTTCCTTCTTAGTAGACTCCATCACTCAATACTGTATAACTTTATCTTCATCCTTGGTATTAGGGTCACATCGCCATCAGGTTAATCTCTTCCCTGGGGGTTGTTTAGGGATATCCTTTCATTTCTCCCTCCTTTTGGGGAATTTTTAATAGCTGTTAGTCCCTTTCTTCTAAGCAGGTTTTTATGACAGAAGATGCCTTCCTAACAGCCATGAGAAGAAAAAAGAAAAAGAAAAAGAAAAAGAAAAAGAAAAAGAAAAAGAAAAAGAAAAAGAAAAAGAAAAAGAAAAAGAAAAAGAAAAAGAAAAAGAAAAAGAAAAAAAGAGATGTGTTAAAGTTCATAACCATGCAGAAACACCAAGATATGTAGTGGTTTCACTTTTGCCAAATTTCATTTGTTAAATTTTATGTAGTGGTCTATTTTTCCACTATGGAATAGAATTAGAAGAAAGTCAAAACAGGCTCAACTTAAAAATAGAAACAGATCTATTAACACGCACTAAAGGCTGAACAAAAAAACCCCCATGAAACCTTTTTAAAAGCACTCCCCTCCCCCCTACCAACAGTTGACTTTTCCACAAAACAATGTAAAAAGACAGAAAATCAGAACTCTAAGTCAGTGCCACTTATAAAATAGTCTTTCATTCAGTCTTTGAGAGAGACAAGCCTCTCCTGATTTTGTTCTGATAACTTTCCACAAGAGACACAGTCTGTTTGTGGCTTCCAGTTCCCACAAAAGCAGCCTGCCCAAGAATCTGCATTTGTGAGCCTCCCAAAATGTAGCCTTTCCCATGACTACATATGGGCTGCGGACTCACACATGGGGTTTCACCTGTTGAAGATGCACAGCTCCACAACAAAGGATTTCTCATTCTTCACTGGTGACGAGGCTTCAAACATCTCATAGGATCACTAGATTACAGTTTCTAATTCAATATCCACCCAGTAAAATCACAGACTCCTTTGCTTGAATCCACAAAAATCATCTCCCCATTCTTAGTCCACGATTTAAAGGAATATTACAGTTCGTTACCATAAATCCAGGAGATTTACAGCCTAGAACTAAGGCAACTTGTCATCTCTTCCACTTAAGAAGTCCCTCTTCCTCTACTGACTTTGATATCTTCACATTATCCCTTTGCATACCTCCAATTTGGCCTTTCCCCTCTCTTTGAGAAGGGTTAGAGTTTAAAAAGTCTCAGTCGGTGTTAGGAAAGAGTTAATATTTCCTGCCTGGGCCGCGGACAGCCATGTGGTCTAAGCCGTGGTATCTGTGAAAGCCTCAAATCCATGAGGTGTAGAAAAGCTCAGAAACAGCGGCCCGGATCTTCTCTCCCCTCTCCACCCCTTGGTCTCATGGGGTGAGTTTGGCCCAGCCTGGGCTTGGTGCTGCTTTCCGGGGGCCTGGAGATCACCTCCCTTGGCCCGTCTGTCGGCGTGGGGCAGGCCGTAGGACCAGCTAGATGTTAGCAGCCCTGGCTCCCCTTTCTCTGCTGGTATCTGCTGGGCTCAGGGACCCGGCTCGGCTCCAGCCTAGGCCAGCCCTGGCACGGCCGCCCCAGCCTGGTCCTGGGGGCAGAGGGGCCTAAGCTGGGCCCCGCTGCTCCCCCCCCCCCGCCCTTGATGTTACCTCATGGCAAGCCCACAGTGGAAGAGAGCTTTCCCATAATCCCACCTGTATTTAAGCTGTGTGTCCCAGAGGTGTACACTTGTATCCAATTGGCCAACCTGGCTGTCAGTTTTAAAGCAGATCACTAATTGGTTTTTACCATTTATGCCAAACCATGACAAGAACACAATATACAGAACAGACAACTGGGGATACAAGCATCATAAAGTCACTCTAGGACAGGCATAGACAGGCAGAGAACAGCCATTAATGTCCAGCCATGAAGGATGACTCTGGACAATGGAATTTGGAGCTGGTTCTTGTGGGTCACAGCTGTGCAGCCATGAAGGTGTGATGGGGAGGACACTCATAGTGTTGGTGATGGGATGGCTCTGGGGTGGTGAGAGGGAACCAACACACACATGGCTGACGCCCAAAGAGGGGACTCCTGCTTCTCTACCTGTGCTGTGTTTGATCATTTCTGCTCCTAGACAGGAGACAACTACCACTCACAAACCATGTACCAAGGAAGACATTAGGAAGAATTTCTTCACAGAAAGGGTGATTAGATATTGGAATGGGGTTCTCAGGGAGGTGGTGGAGTCACCATGCCTGGAAGTGTTTCCGGAGAGCCTGGAGTGGCACTCAGTGCCATGGTCTGATTAATAAGGTGGGCATTGGTCACAGGTTAGACTCAATGATCTCAGGAGTCTTTTCCAGCCTCAGTGATTCTCTAGTTCTGTGATTCTGTGAAACAGGATGGCTGAGGAGCAGAGCCACTTCTGCAAGTGCTGAGACTAAAGGAGAGAGTGGCTACACCCCAGAGCAGTGCTCTCGCCCACACTGCTTCCCTCTGCCTGATTTCATCGTGCTCTCCCAAGGAAAAAGAGGGACAAGGGAATTCTCTGTGGCCGGAGGTGTTTTTCAAGAGCTGATGCTCTATCCTGGAGCCTGGGATCCTGTGTGGTGGTGCAGCCCTGCTGTGAACCGAACAAGAGCTTGAGCCTTCTGGGAGGAAGCTGCCATGGGAATGGGTAGAGAATTGTGCTCTGATGGAACTGAGGCAGGTGGACTTGGCAAAGCCAGACCCAAAATATTATTATCTTCCAAGCCAAGGGTGTAGAGCACTGCCCACAGTGGGTGCACTTCCAGCTCCATGGGTGTAGAGATGTCTATGAAGCTCCAGTGCCACCCTCCCTGCTGTCCTCCCCCTGCCACATGTGTGATGTGAGGGAAGAGGGGAAGGAATAGAATCAGGATGGCTCTACTGGATCCTATTTGTGAGGCTGAGTGGATGCAGCCTCTGGGGTCTGCTCCATGCTGCACCCGTTCCTGTTCTGCATGGACGTCCTGGGAAGTCTGGCTCCTCCTTGACTGGCAGACAATCACTACCGTTGACACCCTTTTCTGTAACACCTGATTCAGCCAAAAATAAGTTTCTCCAAGACTTTTGATGGAATTACATGAACAGTTATGCCTAAGTGTATTTTTGGCATCAGGCCTTCTGGGGCTTGGTTTTGCCTTCAAAGGTTGTGCAGAAGGGCTGCAGTCACCCCAGTACACCTCGTGCTGTGACTGCTCCTTAAACCTGGCCAGCTTAGAGTTGTTGGGCTGGGCTGATGGTCAGGGACCCTGTATTGGTTGGGCATGAATGGGAAAAACCAATTAGTGATCTGCTTTAAAAACTGACAGCCAGAATAGCCAATCAGATACAAGTGTACACCTCTGGGACACACGGCGGAAATCCAGGTGAATTTTGGGAAGCCACCCTCTTTCGCCCAGGGCCTGCCATGAGCTAACACCGTTTGGACAGCAGCGGGGCCTGGCTTAGTCCCCTCCACCCCCTGGGGCCGGGCTAGGGCAGCCCGGCAGGGTCTGGCCCTGGCTGGAGCCGAGCAGGGTCCCTGAGCCCAGCAGATGCCAGCAGAGAAAGGGGAGCCACGGCTGCTAACATCGAGCTGATGCTATGGCCTGCCCCACACCGCCAGCCAGGCCAAGGGAGGTGATCTCCAGGCCCCCAGAAAGCAGCACCAAGCCCAGGCTGGGCCAAACTCACCCCATGAGACCGAGGGGTGGAGAGGGGAGAGAAGATCCGGGCCGCCGTTTCTGAGCTTTTCTACACCTCATGGATTTGAGGCTTTCACAGATACCACGGCTTAGACCACATGGCTGTCCGCGGCCCAGGCAGGAAATATTAACTCTTTCCTAACACCGACTGAGACTTTTTAAACTCTAACCCTTCTCAAAGAGAGGGGAAAGGCCAAATTGGAGGTATGCAAAGGGATAATGTGAAGATATCAAAGTCAGTAGAGGAAGAGGGACTTCTTAAGTGGAAGAGATGACAAGTTGCCTTAGTTCTAGGCTGTAAATCTCCTGGATTTATGGTAACGAACTGTAATATTCCTTTAAATCGTGGACTAAGAATGGGGAGATGATTTTTGTGGATTCAAGCAAAGGAGTCTGTGATTTTACTGGGTGGATATTGAATTAGAAACTGTAATCTAGTGATCCTATGAGATGTTTGAAGCCTCGTCACCAGTGAAGAATGAGAAATCCTTTGTTGTGGAGCTGTGCATCTTCAACAGGTGAAACCCCATGTGTGAGTCCGCAGCCCATATGTAGTCATGGGAAAGGCTACATTTTGGGAGGCTCACAAATGCAGATTCTTGGGCAGGCTGCTTTTGTGGGAACTGGAAGCCACAAACAGACTGTGTCTCTTGTGGAAAGTTACCAGAACAAAATCAGGAGAGGCTTGTCTCTCTCAAAGACTGAATGAAAGACTATTTTATAAGTGGCACTGACTTAGAGTTCTGATTTTCTGTCTTTTTACATTGTTTTGTGGAAAAGTCAACTGTTGGTAGGGGGGAGGGGAGTGCTTTTAAAAAGGTTTCATGGGGGTTTTTTTGTTCAGCCTTTAGTGCGTGTTAATAGATCTGTTTCTATTTTTAAGTTGAGCCTGTTTTGACTTTCTTCTAATCCTATTCCATAGTGTAAAAATATTTAGACCACTTCAGTAAATTTAAGAAACAAAATTTGGTGAATATGAAACCACTGCAGACACTCACTCCTGCACAGTGTGATGGGCAGAGAGTCAGAGGAGTGAGACATCCTGTGGGCTGAGATAAATCAGTTAATAAGTAAAGCAAAAGCCATGCACACAAACAAAGTAAAACAAGAGATTCATTCACATGTCCTGACAGCAGGAACAATGAGGGAAAATTCTTCGTGTGAGACCAAGGATGTCTTTGCTAAGAGAGGTCACTGCCTTCAGGGCAGTTTATAGCCAAGACCCTATAGTTTGATTATAGTTGCTTAGTGCAGTATTGGACCACCTCAGCCTTCTTTCAATTTGCACAGTTGGGGTTTTGTTTCCCTTAAAATTCCCAAGTGGATACAGAATTCATCATCTTCTGACCTGCCATGCTGAGTTACTGTTAAACAGCTGGTCTGCTTCGGAAAGGATAAAAGAATTCTTGGGGAGACTCCTGGCCAGGATGAATTTCTCTGTTTGGTGGGACTGGGAGGACACTGTGGTTATAGGATCCCACCAGTATTTCCCCTCCTTGGAGCAGGATACTCTCCAGAAACCTTAGTAGAGACTTGGAAAAGTGTCTCAGTTTTGTTTGGAGGAGGTGATTTCAGTACAAGTAAAGTATGTGCTCATTTCCTCTGGCACAGAAGAGAACACAAAATGTTAATAGGTGGGTGTCTTGGTTAGAAAAGACAGGTGTCTTTTCTAAGGACAGGTGTCTTGCTAGGGAGGGCAAGATCTCCCATTGGAATGGAGAATTCAAACCCCCTCCCTCCGAATTATTAAAACTTTGATATAAAATCGGCTCTCAGGCAAGGATATGGGGATAGGAATAATAGCTCTTTACGAGGATGTATAACAAGGCAAACAAACAACAACAACTACAGCATTAATGATAAACAAAACCAGGAACCTCGAGGGGGCTTTTGCTTCACAAAGTCCGGGGCAGTCTGATCTTGGTGCAGGGCTCTAAGAGCACCAAGCTGGAACGGTGGAAAATCCCGGGCTGATGGGATGTACCAAAGCTCCACAGTGGTAGCTGGAACGACAGGGATGTCCTGGCAGGGCAGGGCAGTACGGGGATACAGCGTATCCAAAGCGGTGCTGAAGAAAAGCTGAGGTGTTGGGACCGGCCGACCCAGCTGCAAGCAGGGCAGGAGGAGGTGAGCTCAGAGTTCCTGGGCACACGAGGAGATGATGGTAGATTTCCTCAGGAACGTATCCGGTGATGGCAGTGAAAAAACTCTTCCCGCAACAAGAGCAGCCTGACCCTTCTCTCTCTGATGCTGAGAGCAAGAGGGCGAAGCTGTCCCTACCTCTGCCCTTTCCCTCCCCAAAACCTTTCGGTATTTCTTTTTCTCTTGGAGAGAAAAAACTCTCAGAGACCAAAAAAAGGGTGTAGCCTGGTGCTACTCTTTCCTAGCAGTTTGCATTGTTTTGGTCAAGCACCCATAAGTACCCAGCAATTAGTCTCCTAGCGACTTTGTGGGAAAAAATTCTATAGAAAGAAAAAAAACCCCAAACAAATCTAACCCCCAACAGTCGGCAGATTCCCTCAGTACAACTAAATGTTGTGCTTTCACAGCTCTGCCATCAGCCTTTAATTTGAGGGCCCAGATGGGTCATCCCTGTGGATCCAGCAGTGTTGGGTGGGAGTTTTGCCTCTCCCTGCAGGGCTGACCTTGGGGAGGAGAAGAGCCAGGGAAGCTCCAGCTACAGTAGCAGGTTGTCTCCTGTAGGGCTCAGCCCAGAGAAGGCTGGGGATTTGTCAGGAAGCCCTCGGAAAAGGGACAAGGAATGAGCACAAGTCTTTCATTTCTGTATTGCTTGGATGAAATAAAAAGTAAACCAGAAAAGCAAACACAGACATGCAGGTGGAAGCTGCCAAAGGCTCCCAGTAATACACTGATCATTTTTATCTCCACATCTTCTGCTTTCAGCTGTAATGACAAACATATATACATATATTCAATTAAAGTGATGTTACACTCATCTGACATCATCACCAGTCACCCAGCTGTGCTGAACTACCCCGAACTGTTGTGTTTGCAGCTGTGGGACTCCTAGCCATGAGGGATTGTCTGTGGTATGGCGCTTCCCTGGACATGATCTTTTTAGGTCAGATGTCTTCCCTAGAAGGCAGTGACACTTTTGTTAAAAATTATTCCCTCCTTTCTAAATTAATCTTTTTGCTGCTAATTTGGGGAGTAACAAGATAGTGGCATGGCAGGCAGTGCTGTCAGAACACATGTAGGTTGTATTAAAAATAGACATTAAAATATACCTTCTTGGGTCCTTTTAAAATCATCTGGACCTTTGTCAAGAGAGCTCCATGCTTTTCCTCCCCCAGCATTTCCCCCTCCTTGGAATGCTGCTTCCCTCACGATTTTTTGATTAGCACTGCTTGCTGCTGTAGGTTTTATTTCTCATATCATATTTCACCTTTCCCTGCTCCATGTCCCACTGCAGTCACTGAGCATGACAATCCCTAGCCAGTCTGGGCAGAGCAGGATGGGATAATGTTGCTGACAGAAGACTTCAAGAAGCAATTAACAGCTTCTCCAGCATGCAGGCCCTGACTGGATAGAGTTTATTCCCTACTTGTCAAAGAGCCTTCTCCTTGGAAGGGAAGACAAAGGAGGGCCTGGACACAAAACCTGCTCTACATTTCTGCTGTGCTGGTTTTCTCTTTGGGCAGGATTATTTCAAGAATTGGTTCCAAGTTGTGTTTTTTGTCAGGAATGACCTGTATGAATGGGACACATCACCAGTGAGTGCTTCCACATCACTGACACTATGCTGGATGCTTCTGGACTTCTGGCCCTGTGGAACAGATGGGCTCAGGAGCAGTGAGAGAGCCAAAAGACCCATTTCCTTCCACTGCTGTTCTGGGCTCAGTGACAGAGGGCTGGGAGGGGTGTGTAATGCAGAGCAAGATTCAGTCCATGGCTGTAGGAGTGAAGAACATCTGTGGAGGGCTGTGCTTGCCCTTTCTGTGGAAACATGGGGGACTTACAGTGCTGGGAATCACAAACCTCTGAGAGCAGCCTTTGTGCTGGGAAAGGGGGTGGGAGCTGCTGTGCCAGCAGGCAGCTGGTGCAGCACTGGAAGATACTGGTAGGTTATGGGAAGGTGCTGGCAGGAGGTGGTCGTGTCCTGCTTCAGAATGCACTGGCAGGGATGGAAAAACTGACACCAATATCAGCAAGCGCTGCACTGGATCTTCTGAGCATGTCCTGAACCACAGTCTGCTGCAGGGATGTGGAGTCTCCACTGGAGTCCTGCTGCAGGTGTTGGAGCAGTGCAGAAGTGCTGTGAGAGCAGAGAAATGCCCAGAGCTAGCCTGCTCCAGAGGGAGCTCTGGATTGCTCAGTGATCCACTAGGTTGCCCCAGCCTTGGGGGCCAGGCCTCTCCTATCTGGTGCTGTGCTCTTTACTTACCCTGAGCTCCCTCCAAGTGTCTGTCCTGGCCTCACAGGTATCTCGTGGGTGGCAGTGCATATCCCAGCTCCCCTCTCAGTTGGCCCTATTTATGGAGTTTCCATGTTGGCAGGTAGGGAAGTGAGACATCTGAAGCATGAGGACCTGTCCTGGTGAGGCAGGGATATTTATTTGAGCTGATGAAACTTCTTGTCATTGCCCAGGGTGAGGAACTCTGCACATGTGTTCTGAACCATCATTTCCAGGGCACGAGTGGGCTCATTATTCAGGACAAAGCAAACAAAATATTGTTAGAGTGGGAAGAGGGATTTCTACCATATAAATTATACCCTGTTATCATCACATGGAGGGCAGTCACATGTCAGAACATTTCTCCTGAGGGCTAAGATGACTTCACTCCCTTTTTACTTCAGCAGTCTGATCTCCCAGAGCTGTGTAATTTGTCTTTTCCATACAAGGGAAAGCTGTGGGGGGAAGCCACTCAGCCGCAGGTCAGATGGTCAGGAATATCTCCTTTGGAAAGATTTAAATACAGTGGAGAGAGTATCTTTTACAGCCCCCATTACTGCTAGATAATAGGGGAAATTCTCCTGAAAATTGATCTTGCTACAATATGCAGATTTCACAGCCCCTTCCCAGGCTTTCCTTGTTGGGGAATGCTCATGATGGGTAATACAGGAATGATCAGATAGTCCCTAGGAGTGGTTCCAGCTCTGCAGGGTGTCCCAGGAGCAGGCATCACCATTGTGTTCACAATATCCAGCTCTTACTGGATAAGAGCTGGATAGCCCTTAGAGAGCTCTGTGAGAGCTCTCGCTCACAGAGAGCTGTGATCGTACAAACCACTGCTGGTTTTAATGTTTGCTTCTGTTATAGATGGGTACTGTGATGATTGACTCTCGCAGTTAAGGGATGAATATTATGTGCATGTTAAGAGAAGTTTCATTGATGTATAGTTATATTATTGTGGTTTGTTGTTTGGATGTCCTCTGTTCTCTCCATAATCCCCTTTCCCCCTGTATGGTTGCCAAGGGACAGCCTTGGTAGTCAGGACATGTGGAGGGAGGATTGTACCTGTGCCCCTTGCATGAGGCACTTGGGAGGAGGGAAGGCTGGTTACTAGGAGGCGCGGCATGACAACACCTGTCCTCCAATCAGGTTGCAAGAAAGCAGTCTCCACCAATGGATGGCAAAGAAGAGTTGATTGGCAGCCTTTGGGAGGGGCCAGGGTTGGCTGATGCAACACCAAAGGTATAAAAGGTGGAGCAGCCATTTTTGTAGATGAGTTCATGGCTGCTGGGTCATCAACTCCTAGTGCGCTGCCCTTTTTCCTTATTCAGTCCTTTGTTGTATTTTGTTAAGGTTCTTAATAAAACTTTGAAATTTTTAAAAGTGAGTGTTGTTTCACACAAATGGGTATCCAGTCCAGGATAAAAACCTCCTCTCCATGGCCCTAAGAGATTTTGAAAGGGATGCATGCCCAGCTGCGAGTTCAGCAGCTCAGTCGACTTCTCTTTGTGTCACTGATGATTTGCAGGTCAACACCCCGAGGACAGCGGAGGACTGAATAAGACAAAAGAAGAGGGGCAAGAAGGGAGAAAGCCCCCTGGGGAAAAACTGCAGACGATCTGGAGGACTGTGAGTATTGCCTGTGTGTAAGACAGAGCCAGGAGTGTGCTTGGGGTGTGAGTGCGGTAGTTAGTGTGTGAGTGAAACTTTGAAGAAAAAGCACTATCCTCATAATTGATTTGGCCAGATTAATCTCCTGTAGTCTGAGTGCACAAACTCAGCTTCAGTTGGTACAGCATGAGATCCGTACCGGGGGTCCATTGGAGCTTAAGGACAATAGGACTATTGGGTGGGACCTGTTAGCAGAGAAAACCACGAATGGGGGGTGGAATTCAAGAGCACCTGGGAACGTCACGTTGAGAGATACCGTGTTTAGGGGGTGTTAGATTGGTGAGGGCCGCTGGTGGTGGGAGCCAGCGCTGGGAACCACTGATTGGTGGGGGCCATGCACATAGACCTAAAGGGAAGGTTCAGGGTGTGCGGGGCTGCCAGTGGTGGGAACTGCTGATCAGTGAGGGCTGCACATGTAGACCGGAAGGGAAGGTTGAAGGGTTTGTGTGGCCACCAGCAGCGGGAACAGCCAAGTGGTGCACATCATGCTCATCCAGTGCACAGGACTGCCGCGGCTTCCCTGCGATACCCACCAGCATAAGGCCACGGGAGTATGGGGGTCCTCATGGGCTGTGATTGGTGGTGCTGGCCGCAGTGGAGCCCCAGCACCATGGGCTCACCTATGCGGAGCTGCTGACGATGGCTGGGAGGTGCTGAGGGCGGTGGCACCGAGTGGGGCTGACTCAGTTTTGCAGAGTTTCCAGATCAGGGACCACAGGGGCACCAAGTGAGCAGCGGCCAGTGGGGGCAGCGGTGGCACTGAGCGTGGTTGCGCGTAATGCTGCCAAGTTTTCTGTCACTTGCTGGCCCAGCAGAGATGGTGGCAGTGTGGTTGTGTTGCCAAGTTTTCCGTCACTTGCCGGCCCAGCAGAGATGGTGGCAGTGTGGTTGTGTTGCCAGGCTTTCCGGCGCTTGCTGGCCCAGCAGAGGTGGCAGCAGTGGGCATGGTTGCGTGCAGTGTTGCCAAACTTTGCAGCATGTGCTGGCCCAGCAGTGGTGCGCAGAGGCCCTTGGTATGATGTGCTTCTGGTGTGCACTCAGCACGATAAGAATCTGCTGCTGCTGACCCGATGAGAAGGGGGGTAGGGGCGAATCGATGTGCTAGGCATGATTGCACGTGGTATTGCCAGCAGTTAGGGACTGGCCCAGTGGTACAGGTGTCCCCAAAACACAGACAGGGACTGATCCATGTGGGGTGGTGGCGTGCAGTGGTGCTCGGCATGGTAAGTTTCCAGTGCACGCTTGGCACGATAAGCTTCCGGTGTGCACCTGGCACGGTAACTTCCAGCACTGCCAATGCAGCTAGAGGGGGTGGTGGCAACTCTGATGTACTAAGTGTAGTTACACCTGGTGCTGCTGGCAGACCAAGGACCAGACCAATTGTATGGGAATCTCTGAACTGCATGAAGGGATGGCTCCCAGCCTGCTGCAGTCTTAATTGCAGGGCAGTGTGCAGGGGTGGCTCACAGCTCGCTGCAGTCCCAAGTGTTGGTGGGAGTCCCTGGGCTCCCCAATGTGGGTGGCTGTCTGCAAGCCCCTACCCTGCTCCAGGAATGTGTCGCTAGGGTGAAGCCTGCCCTTCCTGGGGCTGCCATGGTGCAGTGGCAGTGGTGGAGGAGGGGAGCCAAGGACAGTGTTGAAGGCGCTCCTGCGAGTAGGGAGAGAGGGGCAGGGCATATTAGTGCAAGCAGTAAGTGATTCAACCAGGGCAGAGATAGCCTTATTCCCTCACTGGTTCTCCAAACCTTGCCAAGTTGTTTGTTTTTGCTCTCCTAGAGGAAGGAGTGGAAGAGGTGACAAGTTGCCTTAGTTCTAGGCTGTAAATCTCCTGGATTTATGGTAACGAACTGTAATATTCCTTTAAATCGTGGACTAAGAATGGGGAGATGATTTTTGTGGATTCAAGCAAAGGAGTCTGTGATTTTACTGGGTGGATATTGAATTAGAAACTGTAATCTAGTGATCCTATGAGATGTTTGAAGCCTCATCACCAGTGAAGAATGAGAAATCCTTTGTTGTGGAGCTGTGCATCTTTAACGGGTGAAACCCCATGTGTGAGTCCGCAGCCCATATGTAGTCATGGGAAATGCTACATTTTGGGAAGCTCACAAATGTAGATTCTTGGGCAGGCTGCTTTTGTGGGAACTGGAAGCCACAAACAGACTGTGTCTCTTGTGGAAAGTTATCAGAACAAAATCAGGAGAGGCTTGTCTCTCTCAAAGACTGAAAGAAAGACTATTTTATAAGTGGTACTGACTTAGANAGGACAGCATTTTTCTCCAGTGCCGGAGGAATTGATAAGAGACTGAGAGAGACGAGCTGCACCCACGGCAAGGACTTTTCTCAGTTTGCCATCTCACTTCAGAACGAAAGGTTTTATTGTTTCATATTATTCATTCTGTGTGCTTGTGGGCACTTTGTTAAATAAAGAGCTTTTCCCACTTTTCTCCCCCACTTTTCTCCAAGGAAGTTTGTTTGGGTTTTTTCTGGACCAGTTGTGGGAGAGGGGCCATTTGGGCCATCTGGCTTTTCCAGAGGAGCCCCATTTGGAGGTTTCCCCCCAAATTTGCCCTAAACCAGGACAATGCCATAGGAGGTCATGCTGGACAGAGGGCCCTGCACAACCCCAGCCTGCATGTGCATGGTGCATTGCCCAAGGGCACACATTGACACTGATCTCCCAGGTTATCAGAGCTCAGCCTGCTGGGCAGCCATATCTTCTGTCAGCTCCCACGCACACAGCAGCTGCTCCTGCCTGGCACTGACAGAGTTCATTAATGTGTGCTCACAAATCTCCATGAGGTTTTTAAGACCATCAGGTCTTTCAGGGTGAGAGAAGCTCTCAAGAACTGACTGTCACAAGCAGCTCTTTTGACCCTCATGAGCTCTTCAGCCACCCTCACAGAACCCCTCCCAGTGCTGTGCTACCATTTGACTGAGGAAACTGAGGCATGGCACCACAAACCGCTTCCTTGGAGCTGGAAGGGAGCCGACAGCATAAAGAGAAGGAGAATTGCCATTATTCGGTCTAACCACCCATCCTGCACAAGGAATAGTGTCACAGCCACAGCTGATCAGAGGTTGCACAGATAAATTTGGCCATAATAAGGAACCCAGTAGGGCTAGCCTAGTTCATTGAAGAATAGAAGTAAACGAGTCCCCGGGTATGATAATGATAAGATAAATTCAAACTCGAACAAGGGACCCCTGCCAATCCCATTCAACCCTGAATGCAGAGGTATCATTGGCCAGCTAGCTGGGCCGTGCTGAGACCCTGACAATCAAATGTTCAAGTGCGGGAATTTTGACTCCCCTATAAAAAGGAGTGCCCAAGAATAAACTTTGGCTGTTTGTCATATGACCTTCCGTGATTTCTGTCATGTGCCTATCTCCAAGCTGCCACCCTATTGTAATAGAAGAGAGCCCTGGAGGTTGGCCCAATGCTCAGGCACCCTGGAGTCTTTTCTTGTCAGCTTGCAATTCCCAAAGCATTTCATTTCATAGGCAATAGAAAGACCAAATCATCTTGTTCCAGGTGAAGAATGAAATTTCTTCCCCCTGAATTATAGGTTGCTTTTTATAATGGCAGGATGTATTTCTAGAATATTTACAAGTCAATGTGGCTGTTCACAATTTAAAATAAACTGCCCTTTAAATATGTGCCAGCTGCTGTGACCTCGGCGCTGGCCCGGAAGGAGGTTTGCAGTGTTGTCACCAATACCCGTGTCCAGAGAGAACAAGGACAAGCTGTTCCTGTGTGTCCTCAGCCACTGCTCTTGTTAACAAAAATGCCACCTGTCCTTCAGATTGACACCACAAGTGCCAGCAAGGCCTAATTACGTGGGTAAGGGGACAGGAACAGGGCAGGGTATTAACACCTGAAGCATTTCCCCTCTTTTACACTTTTGTGTTTGTTTCCCATCTCCCATTCCCTCTCCCTCTGTGCCACGTGAATTGTGTTTGGCCTCTGTTCCCAGGGCACTGCTCATAGAAGGCTCCTCTGAGGCACCTCTCACCTTTGTGCTGCCAGCAAAGTGAGAGGCAGAAATTAGGAATGAACAGCCCCATGGTGTCACTGCTAGTCCCCAAGTCTCCAAAGCCCCTTCCCAGACCCTGTGTGAGTCACAGATCCCTACAGGGTGGTGTCAGTGGCTAAAATCACCCCAAATTACTGGGAACCCAGGGCAAGATCTCTATAGGGTTCAGAACCCATTGCTGGAGAGATTTCGAAGGGACCTGCATTCCGCACACACAAAAATTCAGGAAACATGACCACATCTGTTGGATGTGTGCAGTGGTGTCCTTAGGAAGGAGGACAAGGCTGAGCAACAGGTAGGAAGAAATAAAGCAGCAAATCCTGCTCTTTCCAGGCAAACTCTCACTTTTTCCACTGCTGCTGGGCTTTAAACACAGCAACAGGGATGACATCCAGGAGATAACGGAGCCTGCTGCATGACAGTTATCTGGGACAAAAAGGCAGCTTTGTCAGGGGGAGGTCAGTAAGGAAGGGAACAAGGAACAGGAAATGGTCTCCTGGAAGTGAGTGTGAGATCTCCCACTCATCACTGCAGGAACTGCAACTCTTTCCCATCCAAGAATTCTGAAGCCAGCCACTTGGAAAATGCACTTAAACTGAAATGCAGCTTTCAAACTCATCTTGTATTGGGTCAGTCTGTTTTTGAGGCACTCACCCAAACCCCCTGATCACTGGGTGTGGTCTCTCAGCTGCCTGGGCCATTCCTTTACTTCCTTGAAGGGCATTTCCAGTCTGGGCTGCTTCCTCCAAGTGTGAATGCAGCCTTGTGTAGCCCCACAAGAAGCACTGGTATGGACCTTTGGGCTGCAAAAGACACAGAAGAACAGATTGCTGTGACAACAGGCATGTCAGAGATAAAAACACCTCCTCACCAGCTTGAGGAAAGTCAGTCACAGAGAATCCCTGTGGCTTCAGGCTTTTAAACCTACTGTTTAAAACTGAACAAACCCAGCTGTGTCATAGCACTGAGTGTCCCGCGGGCAGGCCCAGGGTTCTGCTCTGAAGGGAGAGCTCTGATTTAGCACCAAAGAGCTTCTTCCGCTCAGCAACACTGGAGTAGGAGGAAGGAATTATAGGTCCTTTGTACCTCTAATACCCAGGATTATTCTCATGGAATATTTCCTTGGATCAGTCCAGCTGACTTAGACCACTATGCTATACAAACTCCAGTGAGTGGGGGTGGAATGCCGCCATGGCAGGATTTTAAACAGAGCAGCAATGGGGTGAGAAAAATCTTTAGAATATTATTTACGAGACTATGTGCAAGAACATGCAATGACAGGACAAGGGGTGAATGGCTTCAAACTGAAAGTGAGAAGGTTTAGATGAAGTATTAGAAAAAAAATCTTCCTTCTGAGGGTGGTAAGGCCCTGGCACAGGCTGTCCAGAGAAACTTCAGCTGCCCCATCCCTCGGAGGTGTCCAAGGCCAGGCTGGATGGGGCTTGGAGCAACCTGGGATAGTGGAAGGTGTCCCTGCCCATGGCAAGGGGTGGGATGGGATGAGCTTTGAGGTCCCTCCCAACCAAAACCATGCCATGACTTTATGACTCTATGAAAGCACTTTTATATCAGTAATTCCTATGCCAGGGGCACAGAGCAGTGTGGGACATTTTAAAACCTGGCAGTCTCCACAGCCTACACATTCTATAAGCCCTAAACCAAGTAGTCTCAATTATTTACTCATTTCTAGAAAGTCAGAGACAGAGCTATCTACCAAACAGTCATTTCCCCTCTGATCTACACCTATTTCTGGCTGAATGTATCTCACCTTATTCCTCTAATTTTTATTTTCATCAAAGGAGTGAAGTGGAACAAAGACTCCACCACCAAAAGTTATTAAGTAAGTATGCTTTACTCGGTGGCCGGATGCACAGGGGATCACTCCACCAAAGACATGTGCCCCAAAAAGAGCAGGTGCTCCTGTTCAAATACACTTATATCATACATATTCATAAAAGTTTCAACATTGCCTATACATATTCAGAACCTATCCCCGACTACTCTCGCTTCGTATGTTAATCAGTTTTTGTTGGTCTGGGCTTGTGCATTTTTTCCTGGTGGTCTTGGGCGGGGGCCGCTGGATGAAATAAAAGAGTCTTCCTCAGGTGACCGCAGGATGAACTCGGTCTGTGCACAGGCCCTCTTGGTCTCTTGCTGTCCTCCAAGGCTCCCAGGCATAGTCTAAACTACAAATCTAGCTTTTTCGTTTTTTTTGAGCGCTGGTTTCTGCTTATCAGTCTTAAACAAATTAGCAAGGTCCTGGTTTTTTTATGGTGAAGGATTATCTGTTTTTAACACACTGGATTACACAAGAAATTATAATCTGTTTAAGTTTAGTTATAAGTCCCTATATCAGGGGCAAACTCTGTCAGGACTGGAGACATCCTCCCACGAGAGGTCCATGGCAGGTGGGTTCAGGAAGGACATCGAGAGGCTTGAGAGAGTCCAGAGCTGGGAACAGAGCTGTGGAAGGGGCTGGAGCACCAGGAGCGGCTGAGGGAGCTGGGAAAGGGGCTCAGCCTGGAGAAAAGGAGGCTTCAGGGGGGACCTTGTGGCTCTGCACAACTCCCTGACAGGAGGGGAAAGCCGGAGGGGGGAGAGGGGGGGTGGATGGGCTCTGCTCCCAGGGAACAAGGGACAGGACAAGAGGAAACAGCAACAAGTTGTACCAGGAAAGGTTTAGGTTGGACATCCAGAAGAATTTCTCCATGGAAAGGGTGGTTAGGCATTGGAAGGGGCTGCCCAGGGACCCCAGATGGTAGAGTCCCTAGTCCTGGAGTTGTCCAAGGAACACCTGGACATGGCACTGAGTGTTCTGGACTGGATGATGTTATAGATACATATTATAAAGTTGGCTTTTAGCAAATATTAAAATGAATAATATATGTATAATGTAGGGAGATTTTACTGCATTCTCTTTTATTATTAACAGTGTTTAGAAATGTGACGAATGTACATTTTCTTTTTGAGTTGCCAAGATTTTTTGTAACATTTAAAACCAGTCAAACCAGTTGACCAAACTGAATAAAACCCCTATCAGAAGGTAGGGGAGGGATCCTCCTGCATTCCTGAATTAACCAAATGAAGATTGCTGACCAAAAGCTACAAAAAGGAATTTATTGAACCTCTGTTATCAGTATCTTATCCAAATAAAGATGACCAAAACCTCGGCAGAAGAATTTATGGAACCTATGCTAGTCGGCGGAATGGAGCCACTCGTAGATGGATCTACCACATAAAATGATTGGGGGGAGTTGAAACTGAACAAATAAATTCATACTCAAAAGGAATGTTTGAATCATGCATGTTAATTTATAAATATGCAACAGGCTGATACTTTTAAGGAGCGAGCCTTTTTGTTAGCAGATGTGCCCTTGGCTGAATGTCAAGTCACCCAGTGGTATAATATTTGCTTTATTCTGTCTCCTAATTGTTTATTTTTAATTTTTTTATTAAACTTATAAATTTTCTAAGAAAGTGAACCTTGTTTTTCATAATGACAAGGTGGGGGTCAGGTACAGGTTGGACTCAATGGTCTCAGAAGTCTTTTCCAACGTATTTGATTTTGTGATTCTATTTCTATAAGTTAAACCAGGGGGTTGGGTCTCTTTTTTTTTCCTATCAAGGGTTTTTTTTACCTGAAAAAAAAATTAGGTCCTGGCTTTGTCTAGCAGCACAGACCAGGTAAATCTGCACCAGGTAAAGCAGCAAAGTGCCAGAGAAGCAGATAAGCCCCTTGAGAGGAAACCGAATGTCTTTACAAACAATCTGATGGGTCAAGGGATGGGTGTTAACATCTTTGATACGGGTCTTAATGTCTCTTAACTTTGGGCAGCGGGTTGTTTGCAGAGCCCAGCTTGGCTCCTGAAACAGCCAGCAGTCTGCACAAGCCTGAACTTCGGGGTAAAATAACAGCTTCAAGGGGGGACATGTGGTAGGTGGTTCAGGAAGGCTGAACCTTCCTGGTACCTCAGCAAATGGGGAAAGGAGAGCACAACGTGCAGCAAAGAGTTTATGATAAAAAGAGGCTGCGCCCTCCAAAACTTGGAGAGATAAAACCCCGTGGGCGTGTGCCCCGGTGGACTCTCTCCCTTTATTCACATAAAGTTGCAGGACTCCTCTGTCTCCTTTTTGGACAAAAACCTCTGGCGTTTGTGGAATTTTCCGGACACCCTCAGTCCCTCCAGCTGTGAATGGAACCTCCTGGGAGCTGCCACTGGAGCAAAGCTGAGGCTTGGGTGTATTTGCACACCTGAAGGGTGCATCCACAGAAAGCGGGGCAAATCTGAGGTACTACAAGAACCACATCTCAGGAACGTTCTCTGGGCAAACACCAGACCCCATGGCCTTGGAAAGGCACAACTTCCTCTTGGCACAAGGAGAAGGCTTTTAGAATGAGTCACAAGTCTCAAATACAAGAGGTTCATGGCAAGACCGAAGCCTTTGAATCTGAAGGATCACTGATATCATCTATAACCATGAACCAGCCAAAAGCAGAAGCAAGAGCAGCACTGCGGCCTGGGCTTTTCCCTCCGATAGACACAGGACCACCATCGGTGTGGGGGGAGAGCAGGGGTATGACGGGAGAGCGGGGTGTGAGGGGGGAACAGAGACTGGGAAAGAAGAGAGGGTGAGACATGGGGTATTCCGCATATCAAGGGGACATTAGAGGGGAGTGGGACTATGAGGGAAGAAAGGGCTGTAGGGTGAGGAGGGGCTGAGAAGGAGAGGAGCTATCCCGCGGCTCAGCCTCAGGACGGGGCTGCGCTGCCCCGCACGGGGAGCCAGACGGGGGCTGCCCGTGTCATGTCCGCCGAAGGCCCTTCCGGCAACGACAACTCCCGACGCCGCGGGCCCCACCGCCCGCGCCGCCGCCACCGCTGCCCCTCAGCTCTGCGGAAAGCGGGCCCGCCCTCAGCTCCCGGCTGGGCTGCCTGTCCTCCGATTGGCCAGCGGTGCTGTCTGTCACTGAGCGTCCTTCTCCATAGCCAATGGGCGCCCGGGAAGGTTGGGGGTGGGCCTTGCAGGGCGGGGCTGTGCTTGGGCCGTAGCGAGGGGCCGGTAAGGGGCAGATATGGGGCGGGTATGGAGCGGGTTATAGGGCGGGTGTGGGGCAGATATGGGGTAGGTATGGGGCAGGTATGGCCGGGGGCCTGCCGGGGCGGGACAGTGCGGGACCCGGGGCTCGGGGGACGGCGGCGGCCTGCACTGCCGGGGGCATCCCGGGAGGCCGGGTGGGACCGGGCGGGAATTGAGGGGTCCGGCCCTGCCTTGGGTCCGGGTCGGTGTCGGAGGTGGTTCGAGCACAAATCCGGGAAGGGAAACGGGCCGGAGTCTTAGAAGGGTTCCAGGTGATGTTGACAGAATCAATCCCAGGATGGTTTGGGTGGGAAGGGACCGTAAAGCTCATCCAGGCCCAACCCCTGCCGTGGGCAAGGACTCCTTTCACGAGACCAGGCTGCTCCAAGCCCCGTGCAGCCTAGCCTTGGACACTTCCAGGGATGGGGAGATTACAGATGAGGTGGTCATTGGGCTCTCCCAGGGAGAAGGAGCACGGAGTAGTTGTGTGCAGCGGTGCTCTGGACAGCCTTTTGTAGGGGCTCATCCTAGGAGCTGCCACACACTTAGAGCCCCTGAAAACTTCACCTCAACCACATACCCAACTGCTGTGCTTACTGAGCTGGTGAGTTTTGGTCCAGATGCAGCTGCTTTTGGCCACATGGCTGCTGTGGGCTGGGCTGATGGTCTGGAAAAAATAGCTCTAAGGCATGTGCCCCTTTGCTGTGAAACTTGGCGATAAATATGCCTTAATTATCCTTTGTGTGGCTGAGGGTGTTCTGCAGTTCATAGTGCATAAACTCTGCTCAGGTTCTAAGTTTTTGTTCATGGTGTAACAGATGACTTATTCTCCCCTACTATTATTAATAGTGACATTCACAATATCATTCATTCAGTTCAGATGTTCTGAACTGGGCTGAGAAGCTAAAACTGAATTCCAGGTGCGTGCCCCATTGCTGAGTTAAAAATTCAGACAAAAGTCCAGACCCACTTAAAAATGGGGAACATGCCCTGGGGCAGCTCCATCAGTCCTGTTCCCCAGATCTGTGATGATCTGAACCCCTGATGTATAGAGGAGTCACCCTGGAAAGGACTATTGTTTGAGGAGATTTTTGAAACTGTGGTGCAAAAAACTTAATAAATCATGGGACGAGGTGATAGGACTGGGATGCATTTTAGAGGTCTGGCAGCTTGTTAGAAGTTGCTGGTGTTTTGTTTAGATAAAAAAGAAAGGAACTTGGTGTTTGTAATCCATTATGTGAATTTAAGGTGTTGACATAAGATAAAGCAAAGGGTGATGGAATATTGCAGGATTTAAATCCCAAGGGGATCAGGTCAGGTGATGGAGTACAAGTACCCGGAGTAAACTGGGGGATTACCTGGGAGCTGATTAATGAAGGTGTAAATTCCCTTCCCCTTCCCCTGCTGAAGCAGCTCTTCCATGCTGTCCCAAAGTACCTAACACCTGCTCCACCTTTTCTCTCTGAGGGTGAATGCCAGCCTGGCCAAGGCCAACTTGCCTTTTGTGGCACAGGGAATAAATTCATATTCTTACAGATTTGTGGAAGCGCACGTCTCTGGAACAACTTTATCCACACACATGGGGGTTGGAAGGAGATGATCTTTAGGGTCCCTTCCAGCCCAAACCATTCTGTGATACGTAGCAAAAGGCATTAATGAATTCACCAAGCTACCAGCTTGAAGTAATTTCAAAATCAGGATTTACTGAACAAGTATCTTGAGATAAAGGAGGTTTAGGAATTGGTTTGGAATACTTGGGAATATTCCATCCCTTTCCCATAGCTCAGGACAGGAAAATACATAATTCCCTTCAGCAGCAAGTCTTTGAGTGTCAGAAGATGACTGATTTACCATTCATGACAGTGCAGCAGGGATGCCCCAGTGTACTGCTTTAGGTCAGTTCTGTGTCTTTTACTGAGCAAAACTGTCAGCACCAAAATATCTGTTGCTGGGCTCCAGGGTAGTAAGAGAGGAATGGGAGGTTTTGTTTAAGTCCGACTGTAAAGAAATCAGTAATATTTTTGCAGGGCTAGGGTACTTTGGATGTGTAGTTGTACAGGGTTGAAGCTCTTCTGACAGGAGTGTTCTTGGGATCTTGTGTTAAGTGTTTCCAAAGAGTTCCTGGCTGGCATCACCTGTGATTCAGGAACAAATTTCTTCTTCCTGGGCAAAACAGAGGCAAGTAGGCCAAAAAAGTCCCTGACTACCTCGTTGTGGCTGCTTTCGGCTGAGATGCTAGATGCTCTATCCTAGATGTGAGTTTTGTTCCCTCAGGCTCACAGGATGTTTGCCCAGAGCTCCCGGAATTCTGCGAGCCCCATGCTGCTGCTGGTGCTCCTGGGCTGTGTCCTGTGTCCCCCAGCACAGGCCAGCAAGGTGGGTGACACTGAGGCGTGTGTGGGGCGCAGCAGAGGCAGGGTGTGAGGGGACAGAGCTGTGTTCCCTCCTTCACATGGCTCCTGTCCCCTGCAGAGCTCCGAGGACATTCGCTGCAAGTGCATCTGCCCCCCGTACCGCAACATCAGCGGGCACATCTACAACAAGAATGTGTCACAGAAGGACTGGTGAGTGATGGGAGCAGCCTCGGGGGCTGCTCCGTGACAGCCATGCTCCGGAGTTCCCAGCTGGTGCTGAGAAGGGATTCCCTGCCTCTATGTTTGCAGAGGGAGCTGCTTTGGTGGGTGATGTTCAACCCGGGCCAGGGGCATTTTTTAAACAGAAATTGAGGAATCTGGGATGGTATGTTAACGCTCTTGGCAGATGTAGGGTGTGCCCTCCAATCCCTTCCACCTGGACTGGATCCCTGCAAAAGCTGCTGGGACAGTCTGTCCCAGGGGCTTTGGGCCAGCGAGGCTGTGAGGGCAGCTCTTAAGACCAGATCAGTGTTATCAGCCTGCTGGGAAAGCTGGGACGAAGTCACCCCAGTGTCCTTGCACAGAACACTGGTTTCACCCTGTGCCGCTGCTGATTGTGGTTTGTTTGTGCTGCAGCAACTGTCTGCACGTGGTGGAGCCCATGCCAGTGCCTGGGAATGACGTGGAGGCCTATTGCCTGCTCTGTGAGTGCAAGTACGAGGAGCGCAGCACCACCACCATCAAGGTACCTGAGCTCAGTCCCCTGCCTGTACCCTACTGCCTGACATGCCACAGCAGCCCAGGGTGGCTGCAGCCACTGCCTGTGCCCTGCCCCATGCTGTGCCACAGCAGCCCAGGCACAGCCACACTGGTAGGTTCCTGGAGAAGAGCCCAAAAAGAGAAAACTGTCTCAGTGAGTACCTCGTGGCAGTGCCAGGGGCTCACTCTACAGCTCTCTGAAAGGAGGCTGTAGCCAGGTGGGGGCTGGCCTCTTCTCCCAAGCAGCCAATGACAAGACAAGAAGACATGGTCTTAAGCTGCACCAGGGGAGGTTTAGGTTGGACATTAGGAAGAATTTCTTCACAAAAAGGGTGTTGGATACTGGAAGGAGCTGCCCAGGGAGGTGGTGGAGTCATTGTACCTGGAGGTCTTCAACAAACAACTGGATGTGGCACTGAGTGCCCTGTGCTCAGGGTGAGGAGGTGGGGATTGTCAACAGGTTGGACTCCATGGTCTCATACATCTTCTCCAACTTCAGTGATTCAGGGATTCTGTGACTTCTGTGATTTCTGTGATTCCATGTCTGAGCCAGGGGCATTCCTGCTAGTGAAGAGCTGTGTGGGAGCCCAATCTTCTTGCTGGGGATGTGTGACAGTGCCAAGCATCTCTGACAAGGGTCCCACCTCATTGTTCCTTATGTGCAGAGCATGCCCTCAGCTGGCACAGTGAGAGCATCAGCACAGTTTGTGCAGTTGATGGCACAACCTCAGCCTCCCGGCAAGAGCAAGAGACAGTTGTGAGCAAAATGAGAGGAAGAGATCCCACATCAGAGGCAGCAGCAAAGGACCTTCCTGACCTCTGTGGTCCTTCTTATCTACACTGCTTATCCTTTCCCCCTGCACTGTCCTCAACTGCAGGTGATCATCATCATCTACCTGTCGGTGGTGGGGGCCCTGCTGCTCTACATGGCGTTCCTGGTGCTCGTGGACCCCCTGATCCGCAAGCCAGACCCCTACACCCAGCCCCTGCACAACGAGGAGGACAGTGAGGTGAGGGGACAGGGGGTGCAGACAGGGGGACAGTGACCTCCTGCTTGTCTCCTCTGATCCAGTGAGAGACCAGCACTACTGCTTTGGGGGCACTTACGCAGATGAACATTTAGACTCAGATCTCTGGAGGTCATTCAGGAGCACAAGGAATATTTAAAGCTCTGTGTAATAAGCCCAAGGTAAGCCCTGCCCTCAGAGGCAGAGGGGTCTTTGTAGCAACTGGCCTGAATTTGGTTTGTCCTTCTAGAAGGAACAAGAAGTCAAGCAGATTCTGTTTGTGCAGTGCCCCAGGTGGAGTTTTGTGGTGCTGAGCTTCCAGGGAAGGATAAGCTTAAGTGTTGGCTGAAACATCTTCTAGACACTTAAAACACCAGCCCATGATGTGCTGTTTGATCCTGCTCTGGGGCTGGGCCCTTGGTTGTAATCAGGCTGTCATTCCTTGTGCTTCTCCCCAGAGCACAATTTCATCCAAAGCCATCTTTTTGTGGGATGGTGACATGGGCAAAATGTTTAGGACCCAGCAGCAAAAAAGAACCACTCTATCCTTCTTTCTCTCTTTGTCATACACTAGTTTTGGGGGAGGACAAATTTCTTGCTGCATAAAATTCATGCAGTTGCAGCACTGGGTTGGACTGTCCTATTTGTACTTGGTTGTGAGTATAAACTATTTGGCCCAATTCCTTCATACTCACGTAACTGAGGAGCAGCTGCTCCAGTGTTCAGAGTCCATCCACTGCCTCCCTCTGCTGAAAAGGTGGTCCTGCAGGAGGAGATGAATTGTATCCCAAAGTCATGGGTTTGCACACTGCTCTGCAGCAGTAATTCGGATCCCGACCCAGGTGCACATGGTGAATGCCTGGTGTTAGGTGAGGTTTATCTCACTCCAGTATGCTGGACTAAGTCCTCTGGGATAGGCCTTGTTCCTGTGCCATGATGGATCTCCATCCCTTATCAGCCTGGTTTTAGCAGGGGGATGTGGTTCACTTTGGTACTGTGGCTCCTTGCAGACTCCAAGAGGGGATTTCCAGCAGAGCCCTATGCTTTGTGCAGTTCCTTTCCTGGAGACTTTTATCTGGAGTCATGGGTGATGCCCAAGAGCAAGGACTTGTGGGCTGGTGTTGAGCAGCTCTGAAAAGAAGGTTTTTCATCAGAACAACTCAAACCTTGAACTGCTCTTCCAGGTGCAGTTTCTCCCCAAGTCAGCTGCCTCCCTCTGTGCTCGGGCTGGGCATTGCTTGGTCTCCAGCCCCATTCCTTTCCTTGCAGGACTCTCGCTCCCTGGCTGCAGTGCCCACCCTGGCTGGTGCCAGGGCCAACACGGTGTTGGAGCGGGTGGAGGGGGCGCAGCAGCGCTGGAAACGGCAGGTGCAGGAGCAGAGGAAGACTGTGTTCGACAGGCACAAGATGCTGAGCTAGGCCCTGCTGGGCTCTGCCACGTCAGGACACCCCAGCGTTGGAATGGAACCTCCAACCCTCCCTGATCCACTGTCTCCAGAGAGAGCAGCAGCCCCAAAGGCTTCTCTGGTTGTGTCCCCTGCCCTTCCCCTGCCCAGCCACGCTGGCCCCTGGGCTATGGCTGCCATGTGGAGCTTGGCCGAACATGGGACTCCCATCAGCCCACCCCAGCAGGGACAGGGGCTGGGACTGGAGCACTGGGAGCTGGCTGAGTCTTCCTGGGATAAAAATAGTGGGAGAATTTTGATGTGGGATAAATTATGTGATGTTTCTCCAGGATGCAGCAGCCACCTCCTCCTGCAGTATGCACTGATGGTCCCTGGGCATTGTGATGTTGAGCCATGTGTGCAGCACAGGAACAAAGGGGGGGGATTTCTGCCAGTGGGCACTGCTGCTTCTGCTTATCCTGATGTAAATGGAGAGATTCCCATACTTCTGGAGCCTATCCAGGTTTACACCAGCATAACTGAGACTGCAGCTTGCTTCTAGGCAGGTGAATATCACAAAACCTGTTAGTACATACATAAGTAAGAGTCCAACAGGTAAAAAGCTGATTTACATTTCTATATTTTTGTGCTTTACCAGTAGATAAAAACCTCCTGGGGTGAAACTACTCCGTTTGTTCCCACACTGGTGCCCCCAGGGTGGGCAGCGGCATTTCTGTCCAAGAGAACTGGGGCTAAGGCCCTCCTGGAGCACTGGAAACACCTGTCAGGGGCCTGGGAAGTGGACACGTGTGCCACTCTGAACACTCCAAGAGCTCTGACATGACTTGGGTTGTGTGGAAGAAGCTGCAGTGGTTCTGCCGTGTGTATTGATCCCACTGAGAACATTTGGAGTTTATGGTGTAGCACCTCCATATTAAATGCAGACAAAGATCGACTACTCGAGTGGCTTTTTTTTAGGGGAAAACCCCCATCATGCTAGGTCTGGGGCTCTCCATCTGCTTTCCAGTGCCCAGCAGGTAAGCTGATGCCACCTCAAGCCAGAGCTGTGGTTATGACACTGGAGGAGTGTCCCTGGCACTGCTCCCTGCTGACAACTACCTTCCTGCTCCAGGAAAGCCAGGCTTGGAACATGGGCAGACCAGACTGGATTTTTTCCTTTGCAGGAAGCTGAGAAATTGTTGTTAAAAGCCTGATTGGGAGGGGTGCCAGTCACTGCCCTGTGTGCTGGGGCCAGCAGCTGCTAGTAGAGCATCCAGCTCTCCAAGCTGACCCTGCCAGACAAACCCAAACAGCAGGTTTTTGGGAGCCTGTGTGTACTCCAGTTACCCTTCAGCACCTCACTGGGCTAAAAAGGACCCAGAGCTTCACATTATACTGAGGTCACATTTTCCTTGGCTCATCTTTGTTCCCTGGTGCTCAATTCTGGGCCTTCCTCTCCTTTGCAGAAGCCCCATCTTGCCTGTCTTTCTGTCTCCGTGTGAATCCTGCATGGACACGAGGTGAGGTCCTGAGGAACTGTTTTTGCTTCGAGGGCGGGAACAAGCAGCGCTAGTGGGAGGTGCTGCCCAGGGCCAGGCCAATGGGTCCATCTGGTGGCCCCCGATCAGCACCGGGAAATGGCTGGGCACCAGTGCAGGCTTGCTGCTGCCACAAACCTGCTGAGCCTGCAGGGTGAGGAGTCTGGTGAGCAGCACCCCCAGACCTTCCCCTGAGCCCTCCAGGAGCAGCTAGGAAATGGGATCAGAAATCAAGAGTTTTGGAAAAAGTTAGAAAACTTCCAGCAGGTATGGTGTGGACAGGCTGCAAAAAAACCCCACTGCCTGATTAATTACCTGGTTTGTTAATTAGCTGATTAGCTTTGCACTTTACATGATCCTCCCCGGGGAGGAAAGGTTTTTCTGCTGCCCAGCCTTGAATTCCCAAGCCCCTTCCCCTTCCTGTGCCCCCTCACTTGGGCATCCCCCAGTACACACAGCCTGATGGGCCCCACTCCCAGACCCATCTACAGCCCGCAGTACTCGTTCCTGTCTCTTCAGACATAGGGCAGGGGGAGTCAATGACTTAATTTCTTACCCAAAAAGGGAATGTAAAAAATAAAGGACCTCTTAGAACCAAATCCAGCTGCTTTGACATCCTGCCACAGGTGCTGTGCTCAAGTGCCTGCTGTGGTCCAGATGTCAATGCTCTGGATGATGAGCCACTCGCTTTGGTCCTGGGTCACCCGGATCCTCACACACTCCACGGGCCCAGGCAGGACCCTCTCCAGGCCCCGCTGCTCCAGGGTCCCCTTCTCAAAGGAGCCCACGGGGGTGTAGGAGGAGCAGTCCCGGCTGCGGTCCCGGCGCCGGCCCAGCTCCAGCAGCCCTGCGCGCAGGAAATCACCTGGGCGCTCCACAGAGCCTGTGCGCACCCGCACACGGCTGACTCGGGCTGGCTGCTGGAACACAATGGAAAAAGTACTGCCAGCTGCTGGGTCTTTGCCCCAAAAGTAACCCTGTGCCGAGCTGTAGGCCTTGAGGGGCTCATAGTTCTCAAAGATTGACATGCTGGTGTACAGGGATGCTGGCGGGTTGTCTGGGAGGTCCGAGGCATCAGCCTGGAAATCCTCATCCTCCAGGCGGTTGATGGTGCCCTGGAAGGAGGAGTAGAGGCCCATGTGCTGGAAGAGGGATGGTTTGAAGCGGATCACGTCCTTCTGGGTGAGCAGTTGGCGGAAGTGGACCAGCAGCCAGTCACAGGGCATTTCCTGGTAAAAGAGGAGGAGGAAGTGAGCCAGGCGAGGAAGGTCACTGGAGCGGTAGAGCTTTCCAATGTAGCCTAGCTTGGAGAATTCGAGGGTGGCCCAGTTGGAGCTCTCCTGGGAAGCCAGTGCCCTGCGGATGGCCGTCAGAAAGGACCTGGCACTCCACACATCGTCCTCGATCATCAGGTAGTAGGAGGAGAGCTTGGCGGCAAAGTTGAGCAGGAAGGCATAGTCGACATTCTGCTTGGAGCGGAACCTCACCCGCTCCTCTGCATCGTTGAAGTTCCTCTTCAGGCCTTCCAGGGTGGGGTAGAACTCAGGGGGAGCGTGGATGAGCAGGAGCCGGCCCAGGAAGATGTGGCGAGCAAACTTCTGGGCGATGATGGCGGCAACTCGCACATTCCAGCTGGGATCAGTGTCAGCCAGGTGCACCACCACCACCATCTCCCGCAGCTCCTCCTCTGTGGACTGGCTGAAGACGGACTGGAGTGTGGCCGGGAGGTAGAAACCACGCGGCCTCCGCACGGACGCCATTCCCACTGCCAGGAATTCTGCAAGGCAAAGGAAAGGCATGAACAGGCACAGGGGTGACCTGGGATCACCACAGTGATGTTCTTCCCTGCAAGATGTAATGAAAGGGCTCCCAAAAACCTCTTCCCATGTCCAGCCTGCAGAGTCAGTGCTGTTTGTAACCCCATGTTTAAGGCTGGTGGGTCCTTCCTGAAGCTGAAGCCTTCAGCATCTCAGGAGGGACCCAAAATTGGCCCAAATGGCAGCAAGAGGCAGGCTGAGGAGGCAGGGGCCCCTCTGAAGAAATATTTCTGAAAAACACCTTTAAAAAAGCATACCCAAGCAAGTAACAGTGCAGAGAGAATCTATAGGGCAGGAATGGCTTATTGGTATGGCTGCACATCCTGGGAGCATTCCCCACTCCACACCTCATGGAGATGCACCCACACTGGGATCAGGCACTTTCTGTCCTCCCCATGGCCCAGCACTGGCTGCCTTGGTTCAGCCTCTCTTCCTACTGGTGGGGATAGACCCATTCCTGTGCTGGTTCCAGCACAGCCTCACAGGTTGCCCTGACCTCCTTCCCACAGGGTTTGCAAGGGAAGTGCTTCTTGTGCACCTGTCGAAGAGCTTGGCCCACTTCTCCCACACTGTAGGGTTGTCCCAGTGGTCCAGCCCACCATCTCCACTGGAACCTCAACCCCAGGGAGATGGGATCTCACCAACCCTCCCCAGGGAGGTCCAAGAAGCCCAAAACAGCTGCAATCAGCCCAGTCCCAAGGTGCAGAAACTTGGGTCCTGCGTGAAGCACATGGAGCTTCCCTAACTCCTCCATCCCCAGAGCAAGCAGTGAAGGTTGTGGAGGTTTTGGAAGAGGTTGTGGGCAAGTCCCCACCCAAAAAGGCTGGAGACAGCCCCTCCCTGTCCCAGCAGCAGTGAGGGGCAGGTCCTTGCTGGGACATGCAGCTGTGCACACCCAGAGGGTGCACACTCACTTTTTTGTGGAGCCAGGGAGCCTGCGAGGATCTGGTATGAGACGTTGTGGAGTGCAGAGAGCTCGACTGTGTCCCTGAAGATGTGCTGGGCTCCCTCCAGCTGCAGCAGCTGCAGGATCGTGTCAGGAGCCAGGCCCCCAAGCTCCACCTGCATGGGAGCCACAGGCAACCAGGTCACACCCCAGAGCACCATGCAGCAAGGGCAGATGACAACAGGGGGACCCAGAAGTGAAGGGGAGCCCTTGTCCTGCCCTCCCATCTCCTGGATTCAGGGGGTACAGCTGCCCAGGGTAATTTCCTGGGTGGTTGGGGGTGACATGGGGCAGGGAAGAGAGCAGAGCTGAGGTTGGGGCCCATGTGGAGCAGGAAGGGATAGAGGATGCTGCAGTGGCCTCTCCAGTGGGACATCACTGTTTGGGGACTCACCTCCAGGGGATCCTGTTCCTGCCAGCTGCCCCCATGGAGGAGGAGGAGGACGACGACGAAAGAGGCAGCAAACAGAACCATGAGGAAGCGTTTCAGGGAGCATCGCATGGCCTCTGCTGGCTGAGGCCTAGGGAGAGAGAACATGTCAGGGCACAGCCTTGGGAAAGACACCACCCCCTGGATGGGACAGTGGGACAGCATGTGGATACACCCCTGGGACTGCCCCCCTGCCCCAAACACCCACAGGTGCACACCTGGGGGCAGCCATGGGGCATCAGGGGACACTTGTGCACTGTCCCCTTTGGGCAGGCAGGGACACGGACATCCCAACCTGACCAAGATAAAATCAGACAGGTACAAAATCCCCCTGACCAGCCCCAGGACACCTCAGATGCCCTAGGGCACCCCAAGCAGCACCCCAGAGCTGGAGGCAGAAGAAATGCAGGTGCCAGTGCCTCAGGAAAAACTTTGAGGTTGTGGGGACACCCCAGGACCAGTGACCAACACCCCAGGACTTGTCACCCAGCCCTGGGAAACACTTAGGTCTCAAATGGGCCCAGGCTGCTCTTCCAGCATTGTGAGGAGAAAGCAGCTCCCCACCTTCCTCCAGGCAGGCACAAGCTCACCCTGTCCCAGTCCCACCCCCTGCTTGGTCGGACTAGAAAGGCGTCCCTGAGAGGACAGTGTCACCTTCAAGGAAGTTGCAGTGAACTTGAGATAGTTTACCTTGTAGCAGAGGTGTGGCAGGAGGCTAAAAGGCTCCTGTATTTGCCTGGGTTTTTTCCATTATAAATGTGACAGTGCTGCCCTGGTAGAGAAGCAGCTGAGCCAGGGCGAGTGCCCAGCCTGACACACCCTCAGCCCCATCCAAACTGCTCTTAGTGCCTTGGCTTGGTCAAAGCAGCTTTGAATCCAGATGTGGAGGAAAAGCTCTCCTAAGCTTTCCCAAACTAAAGCTGGGCAGCCCAGGAACTGCACCCTAAACACTTTCCCATCCCAACCACTGCTGTGCAGGGGATGCTCCGAGCCCACTCACAGGCCCCGCAGATGGGAGTACAGCACCTCTGGGGCCGCTGCCCTGGAGCGTGTACTGGGCTTATTTTAAGGAGAACCCTCCAGTTTTTGTGCCCAGGAGTCCTTTGGAAGGGCTGTCAGCTCATCAAGAGGTTGGCCCCAATGCGATTCGCAGCCACCCCGTCCTTGGAGCACTGAGCCCGCCCAGGGACACGGCTCGCTCCTTGGAGATAAACACCGGGAGCCAGAGCCGGGCTTGCAGGCGGGGCAGCACTGACTCCCGGCGGAGACAAAAGGCTCGTGGAGCTGCTCAAAATCTCTTCAGGTCCCAACAGAGGGTGGGGCCTCTCCATCCCTTACTACTCTGGAGACATGGGGGACCTCACCAGCTCAGGCGGGAGCAGCATTAGGGATCTGTCTGGGCCACGGAGACATGACACCCGGACACCACTCTGGGCGTGGATTTCCAGGCCCTCACCTCCGGGATCTACAGCCGGGCCACGGGGTGAGCTGGGAAGGGCGAGGCTTGGCCACAGGCCAGCCTGGGCCACAGGCCACTCTGGGTGGCTGGGGAACGTCTGGCGGCCAACGGCCCATCCTGCATGGAAAACAAGATACTGCTCACTGCCCCAGCTCTCACAGGCAGCAACTTCACCCAAGGAGCAAGCAGCCCATGGGGAACAGGGGTCACAGGCACAGAACAGAAGGTAATGAGTGCAGCCCCATAATTAGCACCCTAATTGGGCTTTTGATTTCTGTCTCCATGGAGGAACAAAGCAGCTCAGGTAAGTGGGCACAAGGGGTGCAGCATCCTCCTGCTCTAGCTCAAAGTGCCTCCACAGAGTATCCCTGTCCCCACACTCTGCTCCAAGCACCTCATGCACCTTCCCCACAGCTCAGCATCCCACTGCAGATGTCCGTAAAAGCCACCCTGCCGTGGAGACATTGGCCAGGAGGAGCTGAAAGCCACTTGCTTGACTTGCTTGGAGCCAAACTCCTCCTCAGCCTCAGGCCAGGCCAGGAGGAGGGAACAGTCCATTCCCAGCCTCAGTCCCACCAGGCTCCAAGGAAACTCCCGGGGTGCAGGGAGCTCCAGCTGCTTCCGCCGGCACTGGGGAGAGCAGTGCTGGTTGCACAACAAGGAGGAACAGACAGGGTTTCCTTCCCACTGCCAGGAGTGCCTTTCCATGCTGAGGGAAACTGAGGCACCGACAAAAGCTATGTCACCCGGGAGAGTAAACACCAGCTCTCCTGCAGCACAGCTCAGAGGGCCCGCCCTGTGGCTCCCCGGGATGGAAAGGGGTGGGATGGACCCCAGCACCAGAAACTGGCGGAGGACACTGCAAATTGTGGCAGCACAACATCCCCCATGGACAAATTGTGGCCATTCGGGGCTGTGTGGAATGGGGGCTCCTGGGCCTCCTGGGAGTCAGGCGAGGGTCTTGGCCTCACTGTCCGTGGAAGTCTCCGCTCCGGGGGTTGTCCCACAGGGGCAAAGGAGCGGAAACGCCCTGTTCCAGTAGCACACGGCTCCGGGGGCCAAAGCTTTCAGTCAGCTCAGGTGTGCCAAAGCACAGGGGTGTCCCCGCAGGGAGGAACACTTAACCAATCCTGTCCCCACCGCTGACCGCCGAGGAACCCCCAGCCCAGCCCCCTGCCCTCACCCCCGGGTCCCCAGGCACCCTCTGGACGCACCCGCCAAGGGCAGAGACTCACGAGTGGGCGGCAGCCTCGCCTCTCCGGGGTGCTCGGCCCTGGCAACTTCCCCGGGCTGGCCAGAGTCCGGATTCTCGCTCGTCAAAGCCCCACCCCGAGTCCTTGCCTGCCTCCCGCAGAGGAGGAGCGTCCGCCGGCGGCCTCGGCCCCCGGAGCTTCGGAGAACCGCCCGGCCGGCGGGGACCCATGTGCGACGGGCCGGGGGCGCCCAGCCCATCGTGGGAACTGTGGCAGCCTCAGGGACGGGCATCCCAGGATGGCATCAGCTGTGTCCCAGCGACACCATCCTCGCAGGCAGCTCCAGTCACCCGGGCAGCACCAACCCCCACTGGGGGCTCTTGCCAAACCCCAGCATCACAAACTCTTCTGCCACTTCCCCTAGCCAGGAGCTGGTACGACTTTTTTCCCATTTATTTTCCAGTTCTTGTGCTGAGGTGGCAAAAAACTCTGGGGCTGCGGAGCCAGAACTGCATGCCTGGCACCCCAGGCCAGTGCAGAACCTGTATCCCACCTGGGATGTAGCCCCAGAACATCACAGCTTCCCCACACACTCCAACTCCTCACTGGAGCATTGGGCATCACAGCTGGGCTGGGAATGAAGCCCCTTCTGAGCCCAGTGAACCAGCGTGGGCCACATGGGGCCCTTCCGTGGCCCGGTTTGTTCCTCCACCCTCCAAGCCTTTTCTCCCACTGTTTCCCTCCTCCAGACCCAGAGCAGGAACGTGGCTCTGGAGCATCCACAAGTCACCAAAGGCATCACTTGTTCCCAGCTCCCAACCAGATCAGCTCCTTCACACACAGAAACTCACCCACAACATCCCAATGTAGAGGAAACCCCTTCCCTTCCCTTCCATTCCGCCAACTCTATTTATTCACACAGAAGCATGGATCCCACTTCCCTTCTCTCCTTGCTGGCCTGGACCTCTCCTACCTTCAGGGAGACCTCACATCTCTTGCCAGGCTCTGTCTTCTACAAATCCCCCATGATGACCTCCAGCCCCAGCTGCTCCCTGTGGGAGCACATGGAGCCTGGGACACCTCTGCGAGAGAGAGATAAGGTAGGGCAGGAAGCCGCTGATGGTGCTGGGAAGGCGGAACAGACGTCCCCAGGCTCCCGGATCTGCTGGCTTTCACTTTTCCTACATCGTTTGGGTGTAAATCCTTACATTTCTGTGGTGGCTCTATCCCAGTGGGGACACCCCACCTGCACTGGAGCAGAGGCAGTCTGGGATTCCCACCTGGGCAGGGGTTGGAGGACTCCAGGAGGACCAAGAGAGCCAGGACAGTGCAGCCCAGCAGAGCTTTGCTGCTCAGTGGCCCAGGGGTGGGAAGGACCGTGGGGCTTGGCAGCAGCTGCAGGAGGGGGAGGGCTTTTCTCACCACAGCTGCCTCTGACTCGCACCTCCGCACAGGAAGGAAACCTGGTCCTTCCTCCCCCGCAGAGAGGAAGAGGGGGAGGCCTGTGACACCCAGCACGGCCCTTGGGTCCCCAGTGCTCAGGGGACAGCCCTGCTATAGGAACAGCCAGCATTGCCAAGGGGAGCAGCAGAGCCACCAAATTCCTGGTTGATCCCCACAGGCCACTTCAGGGTGCAGTGCTAGGGGCAGGATTTGACCCCCTCCAAGGCACATCCACGAGCCTGCCTGGAGCAGGAAAGGAATCCACAGCTAGGACACAGCTCCCGGTGCCTAGGCAAACATCCTTGGTCCTCTTGCCCTCAAAGCAGGTGCCACAAGCCCAGCCTGAGCCAGTTCATCCAGCCATCCCTTTGTGCTATGGAGCAAGTCCCAAAAACAGTGTTTGGGTGCTGAAAAAGGGTCCCTCCACCTGCCCCCGTGAGGGCGACGGCATAGCCCCAGTGCCCAGGAACCAACCAGAGCGTGGCACCCAAAGCTGCTCTCAAACCTCCCTCTGGCCCCAAGCCCAAACACACTCTGCTCAACGAATTATTTGACATGGGGAAACCCAGAGGTGGCTGAAATGAGGCTAAAAGGCACATTTTTGCTTGTTTTTAGAATAAGCTGAAGAAGAAAGAGATGCCCCAGGTGCAAAGGCTGCTCTGAGAAGGCCCCGTGGTTGCAGAGGCACACCCAGCTCAGGGCCGGGGAAGACCAGTTCCCCCAGTTGGGGCCAGAGCAGAGGGACTGGGAAGGAAGAGGCACAAGGGGACCTACAGCAGGGCCCGGCCCCCTTCTCCAAGCCCCCAGGGCTCGCCTTACTCAGCTCAGCTCCTGTTGGACACCAGACCCGTGACAAGGACAGGAGCAGGGTGAGGGTGGTGGCCAAGTCTTCCTGTCTCCCCTAGGAAACCAGAGAGCCAAGCAGTATCTGTTTACAGCCCTTCCATTATTCAGGGGCAGGACAAAGCAAAAGTAGAACAGGGCCTCACACAGCAGGGTGAGCACAGGGAGAGCCACCATGATGCTGATATGGGGCTCCATTTCCACACCACTGAGGACCCCTCTGAGCTGTGTCCTACAGAAATGGGTGACACCAAACCACAGCCACTCCTGCAGGTGCACTCTGCATCCCACCGTGGAGGACACTGACAAGAACTTTTTTGGCAATCAAGCTGTAAGAGAGGCTGGGCTCGGGGGCCAGGGTGGAAATCCCCTGCTCGGGGCTCAGCTTTGGTGTCACTCCCTCACTGAGCAAACCTCAGCCCAGGGTTCAGGGTCTGATGCTCTGGGTAAAGACCAAGGGGAACACCTGCACTTGCAGCTGTACACAGAGGTAGAATCCTCCCTCCGCAGCATCCCTGCCACTCCCCAGCCTCCCTGGATCAGAACATGTTCCCAGTCCCTGCCAGCACTGCTGATCAGCACAGCTCCAGCACCGGGACCACTGGGAGCATTGTAAACTAAAAGACTGAGAATTGTTCTTGTACATGTTAGATATTTCAGCCTAGAAAAAGCCTGGCCTGGGGTGGGCACCTCTGGCTTAGGGGCATCTGTCTGTATCTAAATATCCATATTTGAACCCAGCAAGTCTGTTGGTAGCAGGAAACATTCCATCCACCTGCCTCCTGCTGTCACAGCCTGTGCTGCCTGCTCCAGCTGCACCACCCGGGATCAGCCAGGGAATTCTGGGAGCTGCCGAGCACCTCTGTCCCCTGGATTTGCCATATGCCTGATCCAAAGGTATTCCTGCTTTGCCAGATGGCAGGAACACAGCCCTAGGAGCTGTCCTGTAGCTCTGCACAGGAGCCAAAGCAGGGCCCAGGCTGCCTTCCCAGCCCCACTCAGCCGGAGCAGCTCCCCACAGGTAAGGGCACAGCTTCACACAGACACCAGCCTGCTCCAGGCTCCTACCATCAGCCTGAGCGAGGAACCAAACCCCTCTGCTCTCACCCTCCAGACCCTGCATAACCAGCAACCACCAGGCACATAGCCCTGGCATCATCATGGAGGGAGTTTTCAGGGAATGTAGCAGGAAACAGCCTGAAGCAGTCAGAACCAGGCTCCGAGTAAGCTGCCACCTCCCTCCAAGACAACCACAAACTGCACCCTGACGTTTCACTGCCTGAGCTTTACCACCTGTCCCTGAGTTCAGGCGTGTTTAACCCCACAGCAAAAGGAAGACTGTTGTCCCCCACTGTCCTGGAGCAGCTTCCTTGGGGATGGAGCCCCTTCAGCCCTTACACACAGCTCCAGCCCTAACCCTCTCCTGCCACAACCACAACACAGCCCAGGCTCTGCTGTTGTGGCAGCCTCAAGAGCACAGGGACAGCACATTTTTCTTGCCTTTTATCTCTACTAAACCAATTTAACTTCAAAACTTACCTGGTGGCAGCAACAGAAGTTCAGCTGTGGTGGAAAGGGGAACTGTGAGCCAGGAGCTGTCCCAAATGTGTTAGAAGTCAAGATGAAGAGCCTCCAACAAAGATCCGAGGTTGGGGCAAATGTCCTTAGTGGTGATTTACAGAGTGGCAGGGCACATGCAAGAAGCAAGGGCAGCTACACCAATGTCATGTGAGGGTCACAGAATCACTGGATAGATATTCTGAGCTGGAAGGGACCCAGAAGACCACCGAGTCCAAACTGAGATGGCAGAACTCCCTCTCCTTCAGGAGCTTCACTGAACATTCTACACGAACAACAGCTGTTCCTCCTACTTGGGACCAGATGTGATATGTAGTAGGACTGAGGAGCTCATATGTGATGGCCAGCAAAGCTCAATCCAGGATCTGTATCTGCACAGATGCTCCCCTGCCCTGCAGCACCTCCTCTGCACCTCCCCAGGGAGCCACGTGTTCAATTAAACCTCCAGCAAGGTTCATTCTGGTCAGACCACGCTCCTGACACGCCCAGCCCCTGCACCCCTCACTTCTCAGTCAGCCCAGAGTCACAGGAAGTTTCAGGGTTGCTTCTTCCTCACAGAAACCAATTTGTTTAGTCAAAAGCCAGATCAGTGGTTGTTTGGGGGTTTTCAACAGTAAAGATTTCCATGCTGCTCTTTGAAAAGACACAGAGTCGAGTCCATCACTGCTTCAGTTATTTTAGTTTATCCCCTTCTCTCCCTCCCTGTTTACGTTCTCTGAAAAGCACCTTCTAGGTTTTAAAAGTTTAGCTCTTCTTTTCAAAGAAAAACACCAGTGTGAGAACTTGAGTACCTTTACATTCAAGTGAGACTTCTGCCTTACAACTCTTTGAATGAATTCTTTTGTTTGATCATTTATGCCTTTTTCTTTCCTTAAACTCGGATCTGCTGGGCTGGGAATTAAGATTATTTTTGCTCACTGCATTCTTGCTCACTGCTTCTCAGACACTGAAGTATCACACTGCACATGAATGCAATCCTTTTACAATAAAACAAACATGGATTTTGTTTGTAAATTGTTCCTGGAAAGCAAAATGCAAAGTTCTTGGAAAGCAAAACCTCCTGTTTCTTCCCGAACAAGAGAACACAAGACCACTTTGATTAGCACCAAAAGGATTTTAAATGAACAGTTCCAGGGAGCTCCTTTCAAATCATAAAATGTCAATTTTACATAAAAGTGTGTTTACAAATAGTTTCTGCTTTACACCCAGCTCTGCTCATTACTGACCAGAAGTTATATACATACAAACTAGCTCAGCAGCTTCAATCACTTGCAAGGAGACTGCAGAATTTATTTCAGAAATAAAAATAGGATTTCCTGGTTCCTAGAAATTCTCTTCTGCCTGCCAGATTCAGTCCCCTGTGGCCTCCTGCAGCCTCAGGAGAGCGCTAAGCCTTTGCAGAGAAGGGGTACTGTGGGTGCCACCAATCCAGGAGCCTGACACTGTGCACAGGGTCCAGTACCACCTGCACCCCCTGCTCCACACGTGGCTTCTTCCCACTGCGCACGGGCGTGTCCTGGAACACCAGGCGCACGCGGTGGTGCCGCATGTCCGTGCTCACCGAGATGGAGAACTGCAAGAGAGGAGACCAGAGCTGCTTCAGAAAGTCGCAGTGACCAAGAGAGCTCTCAACACAACACTTCAGGATTTTATGAATTCCTCTGAACTGTGCAAGCCTAAGGTGTTTCACAGTAACATTCTCAAGGTTATAGCACTGCATCCAAACTGGCTCTCTGGCTGGCAGCCTCAAATAATCATGCTAGAAGCTGTAAGGGTTGTAAAAGAACACTGGAACTGCCTGGGCAGTGGTGGAGTCACCATCCCTTGCAGTGTTCAAAAGGCCTGCAGATGTGGCACTGGGGACATGGGTTAGGGGTGAACACAGCAGTGCTGGGACTTGATCTTAAAGGTCTTTTCCAATCCAAGTAATTTTATGAGTCTTATTCTACGTGAATCTGGAAGCAAGTGGCTGTCAGGAGAACTCTGGAACTCACTGCCCAGCTTGTGAGGCCAGACTGAACCTCTCCTGAGCACTGGCCACTTCTGAAACCCCGACTTCCCAATCAGGGACCAAACACATTCAAAGAGTTTGCTCATGTGGGATTTTACTCTCAGAATTTATTGCCATACAGAGTTGTTTTCCTGTGAGGGGCAGGCCTCCACTTGTGCTGCTCCCTGTCTCCTGTAACTGCTGCAGTTCTGGTAACTGACCTGCCCCTAAATACTGAACAACCACAGCTCCTGACAGATTCTCTACATCCACTCTATTCACTGCACCAAATAGGAAGAGCCAATGAAAATGGAGAAGTTAAAACTGAGATTCTGAGCATTTCCTCTCTTCATTAACCATACCATTCCCAGAACTGGTTTGCTGATATAGGAAAAGGATTTATACAGCCCCAAAGAGGCACTAGGTGGGATTCTTGGGGCTGTCCTGTGCAGGGCCAGGAACTGGGCTCTATGATCCCCACTTCCAACACAGGAGATTCCAGATGCCCTCTTCATGTCCTTACAGGAACCTCATTCTCTCACTCACCAAGGTGAAGGTCATGCCCATGACGATTGGCACAAAGATGAAGTTGAAGGTGGTGATCTGCAGCAGGCAGCAATCCTGATCTGGATTTGTGTGCACTTCCTCATACTGGATTGGGGGCTGGAGACCTTTGCAACACTTGCTCTTAAATCTGGGGGACTTGAAAGAAAGAGAGGCCGATTTAGCAAAGCAGGAACCTCTGCTGGGTTTGGCTGCTCCTCCCCAGTGTGGCCTGGCAGGGTCTCTGTCCTCCTCCCCCAGATGTGTGGGCAAAGTGTCACACTAACAGCAAAATGCCTTCACTCAGGATGGGCAATTTTCAGGACCATTTCTTTAGAGGGGAAAGCTGCACAATTCTCAAGGTTGCCTGAAATTACTGGCTTCTCCCATGACCCACTACTGGAGGCTTTCCATGGCAGCGCTGGCTGTCTTCACTTCTCTGAAAAATCTTGGCAATGGCATAACAAGAAGTTTCAGATTTTGGTCAACATTTTGACCGCTGCAGTCAGACAGTCTGGGTTTTGGTAACAAACAGTAGTGATGACCCAAAGGTGAGATTAATTGCTTGTCCTGGTTTAGGGACAAAAAATTATCCACATTTTATATCAGAGAAAGGATACCAAAGTTGGAAATAAAAATGTGGGATTCTAAATGTCTTGGTAACACAGACTGAAAATTGAATGTAGTTCCACAACGTGCTTTAGTTTATCATGGGAATCAGTTTGCATTTACTGTTTGAATGGACAAAAAGTTTTCACTTCCCTTCTACCCTCCAGAAAAATAATTTCTGCTTGAAACAGAAGTCACAGCTGATCTGGTTCTTTCATACCTGCTTTTTGAACTTGAAGTTGAATTCCCACATTGCTTCTTGTCTGTTCCCTACAATCTTTTTGCACCAGAAAAGCAGACACTGAGGTGGAAAAAAGAAACAGAAAATTATGAAACCCCTAGAAGCACCACTTTAAATAAGTTTTAACAGATCATAAAGGCTTCCAATTGCAAACACAGTTACATAGGAGCAATTAGGAGCCATTTATTCAAATTAATTATGTTCACAGAACCCTCTCAGCAGTGTAGATCTCCCAGTTTCAACCTGGCCAACTCCTCATGCAACACGTAGTCACTGAAGTGCCAAACAGTAAAATCCTGTTGTACCATTTGTCCCTTTCCTAGGGCAGGGATGAGTGGTGCAGATTCACCCATTCCCTCCACCCACCAGCAACTCCCATTAAACTGGGTTCCAAACAAGGTTAAAGCGAGAAACAATGGAGAACAGAATAAGGATTGAGAAGGAAGGATCTAGAGGGAAATACAAAGACCAGTACATGAGCTATGAGGTGAAGAGGTTCCTAAGCCACTGTGGTGTCAAATGGAGACCTTGACCTTGCAATCACCAGCACTGACTGTCACTGTTTCATGTCCAAAACACTGCCAGGACAGCACAGTCTGACCAACCTTCTGTCTCTTTTCAAAAGAAAATGAAAAACCAGCCTCAAACAGCCTCAGAAGTCACGAGCACTGCCTTCCCACACAGACACACACCAGGACTGCTCCAAGTTCACTCGGTTATCACTGTGTGGGCCACAGGCTCCAGCCCAGGAGCTTGTTCTAGAGCATGAGACTCAGAAGAACTCCTGTAGGAGGGAAATCCCTGCCTACCAGTCACAGTACAAGCAACCAGCCGTCAACAGCCAAGGAAAGAACCTGGCAAGTCAATCCAGCCATCCCTCAAAGCTTTTCCACACCACAGATGCCAGCCTACCACAGCTGGTCTTATCTTTCATCAGTGTCAGCAGGAAACGGAAGAATAATGTGGGTAAAGAGGACTCTCTGTGATCCATACACAGTCTCTCCTGAAGAGAGAAGGCCTGACTGGGTTGCAGGGCAAAGCACACATTTAAATTCATTTCAGGATGGAGTGATCCTAATAAAACGAAGCCAGAGCCAGCCTCCTCCACAGGGGCTCTGAAGAGACCAACAGGGATACAAGACTGTACTTCAACTCTGAGTCATATCTATAAACAAGAGTCCTTAAAGGACCTTTTTTTATCACAATCTTCATGAGGTGAACAACAAAGCTCTGTGGAGTAAAGCTCAGAAACACGCATGGAATAACCTCCAGCTGGGAGGAAGCAACCCTCGTGTTTTTTTCCAATAAAAACATTCTCCAGATCCTTTAACTCAGATGAGCAGCAGATGCTGCTGAGTTTAACTCCACCATCAGTGGCATTTGTAGTTCACCTGCAGAGACAGGCTGGTCTAGCAACCTGTTTGCTGGTCATGGCAAGTAGTGAAGCACAAAAGGTCAGTACCTCCTAAGGGGCAGAGGATGTCGTCCTCGGGTCAGCCGTCCTGCCCTTCAGACGCGCCGTGCGGCTGCCGCTCCGCCCAAAATAATGGGGTGTCTTTAAAGGGCAAACACCTCTGCTGACACCATAACGGCTCCAGTGTCCCACACAAGCTAGGCTAGGGAAAGAAAAAAGGAAATTAAAGAGGAAAAGCTAGGTTGGATCACACCCGGGGCTGGGCTCTCCTCTAGCCACATGCAGTTTAGGTAGGCGTTGCCGTTAGTGTCAGCAACCCACAAAGGTACAACCAAAGCCCAGGAAAGCCAGAACATGGGGAGGCAGTGCCAGGTCCTCCTCCAAACCCTCTGTGCTGAGGAATTTCTGTGCACAATCCCACAGGTGGAGCTCAGAGTCCTGCAGTGCAATAGTACAGCAAGACCAGACTCGGGAGGGCTCTTTCATGCTGCAAGGGGTTAGGTCAAGCCTCTACTGCTCTCACAAAGTCTTCTTCCCATTTAATTTCCTTTTTTAAAAGTTGACCAATGAAAGATTGCACTTAAAGGATCCTCCTCCAACTGTTAGTACAGGAGAAGCACTAGCAGTGGGCACCAAAGCCGTTATGATGTCATCAGGAATCCTCCCGAAATGCCAACCCTGCCAGCACTGCCTCAGGGTTCCAGCTCCTGCAGCCACCAGCAGCGGGAGCTTGGGCTCAGGACTACAGGAGTTTCCTCAAAGGTCTTGGTGTTTCAGTTGGCAAGAATGAAGATCCCCAGCCTGGGGACTCAGGAAGAAAAGGAGGAGCTCTGGATGCAGAGATAAGACCACACACAGAGCCATGTGCTTTTCCCTGCGCTGCAGCACCACCTCCTGTGTGCTGCTGGATGCTCCCCAAGCCTATGACAGCCTCTGATAGGGAGATGAAGGAAGAAAGGCAGGATGTCACATACAGATGGATGAAGTTCCTCTATTTGAATTAGAAAAGAAAGAATAACTCCTCAACAAAACCCACTTCAGTTTGGCTCCAAAAATCTCATTCAAGAGGTTTTTGACCTTGGATTTGGAGGGTGGAGAATTCACATTGTTGCTTAAGCTGCCCACAGAGTATCAGCCAGTTGCAAGTTAAAACCAAACAAGAGATACAAAGGCATTTCAGAGTTAATGGTCAACAGCAATCAAAGAGCAATGATATGCAAGTGCTCCAAGCTGGGATAGCACAGATTACCTGCCCACACCACAGACAAACCCTTCACAGCCCGACGCAAGTGCAGCCCAGTCCCAAAGCAGACACTGGCTCTGCACATTTGCCATGCTCACCCCAGCGTCACCACCCCGCCTCACCCACACACCAGACCATGGATGACCTGCAGGAAAGCAGGGTGACACAACTACTCCTGGCATCAGTGTCACTCCTGAGCTCTCCAGAGGCCTGTTACAGAGAGATGTATTCTGGCAGACAGTGTCAGAATAAAGCAAAACATATAAAAGCTGATCCTATGGAGCCTCGTTCAGAGGAGGGGAGTGCTGCAAACATCCCGGCACTTCTGACATCCAGCAAAACCAGGGCCCTTTTGCTGGTTAAAAGGGTGTAGTGTAGGATTTAGGCAGAAGCTACTCCAAAGAGTAACTCCACAGATACAAGTAACCAGTCCACTTTTACAAATCCCACTGAGAATACTCAGTGACCATCCTACACCCCAGCTTCACTGGTGACCATCTCCACATCATCTGTTTTTCTTCTAGAAAGAAAAAAACAAACCAAACAGAAACAGCAACACCTCAGACAGATCCCAGCTCCTGAGTGATGCCACTTACTTTGGAATTCTTTAAAGTGCTGGGGGTACTGTCTGGGATGGCGGGGTTCCTGGAGAGGCGGGCGGCGAAGGGCTCGTACATGTGAAACAGGGAGCGGATGACGCAGGCGCGCAGGCAGTGCAGCTTCTCCATGGACTCCGGGCGCAGGCGCAGTGGCAGGTATGCGTCCAGGCTGTAGTGCCTGCAGAGCCCGCGGGAATGGGGTCAGCTCCAGGGCACAGCCAGGCCAGGGCAGGGACAGCCAGGGCCAGAGCTGTGTCAGAGGAACACTCCACATCTGACTGACCACAGGCCTCTGGTAAACCCTGAGGGCTGCGAGAGAGTTGTGCTGCTGACAGGACATCCATCACATGGCAGCCTCAAAGCCCTGACCTGCACCAGGCAGGCTTCCATCCCACACATCCTGCTGCAGTTCCCAATAATTTTTAGTTTGCCTAGAGATCAGCCAGGGATGCAACTGTGGGCTGCACAAAGGGCTGCAGGTTCCCAGGGACTCCCAGCTGAGCTGACTGCAACTCTCAGCACTGCCTGAGCAGCCTGAATACCTGCACTCAAGGGCTATTCCTTGATCACATTCCAAAGGAGCCTTCGCTAGGGAATGTCACATTAAAAACCAGGGCGAGGATGACCACAGCTGCTCTCTACTCTGCGCCCTCTGCTGCTCGTGCCTCCTGGGCAACAGGTAGAGCAGTGTAAAGAAAATGTTCTCTCCTGAAGGAATATCCCAGTGGCATGTACTGGGATGGAAGGATTTGTATCAAGTGTTGACTACCCCTTTGCCCTCCTTGCTTTCACTTACTCCTGTCACTACACAGCTCCAAAATGGCCCAATTACAGGGAGGTAGCTGTGATCAGAGCTTGAGGCAGGGCAAGTTGTCCATCAGTGATGTTTGCCTTTCAGCACTGACCATGCCATACACACTTGGAGAGGTCGATATATACAAGTGTTGGGGCACGGCAAGCAGAAAAGGACACAAAGCTCTGAGATTTCACCGGGAACATGCAGGAATACACCACAAAAATCCATTTCCCAACCCAAAGCAGATATGATATTAGAATCTTATAATGGTTTGGGTTGGAAGGAACCTTAAAGCCCAGCTCATTCCACCCCCTGCCATGGGCAGGGACACCTTCCACTATCCCAGGGCGCTCCAACCTGGCCTCGGACACTTGCAGGAATGGGACAGCCACAGTTTCTCTGGGCAATCTTGCCTTCGCAGCCAAGAATTTTTTCCTAACATCCAGTATAACCCTGCCCTCTGCCCTCAGTTTAAAACCATTGCTCCTTGTCCTGTCACCACCCACCCATACAGGAAGTCCCTCTGCCTCCCTTTTATAAAGCCCCTTAAGGCACTGGAAGTCCACAGGGAGGTCTTCCCCAAGCCTTCTCTTCTCCAGGCTGAACAACCCAGCTTCCCCAGCTTGTCTTAGAGGGAGAAGACTATTCCACAACCCCTTGCCAAGAGAAGCCCACATCACCATGTCAATGTGCAAGCACAGAGCCCAGGCCTGCAGGGAATTATTCCCTTATTTCTAGCTCTGCAGAGAACTGCTCTCTACTGAAACCTCCCACAACCAGTTTAAAAACCCTCTAGAGTGTCACCTTCTGTAGAGCCTGGTCCAAAAGGCAGCAGTGCAAGTGACAGTCCAGGCCTTCTTGCAGATCAGAGAGAAGCGGACAATGTCCTCAGGGCGGATGTAGGAAGCCAGGAGTAGCCAGATGTCGATGGGATATTCCTCTCCTCCTCCCCCTTCAGTGTCTTCTAAAGGCAGTGAGGGTGTGTTAGCACAGGGCATCACATCTGCACCAATTCCTGCCTAGAGACACGTGTTGCACACCGGGCTGCTGAATTACACACACAGAGTCAGGCCGAGCCCCAGCCTGCACAACCTCAGCGGCCCTGCTCCCCATTCCCATCAGTGCCCACACAGCTACGACACCTCCCCTGGGCTGGATCCCTGCCACTGTTAACCCTGCTGCACAAGCGGGCAAAGTGGCAGATTCAGAAAGGAATTCAGGCTGAACAGGTTCTCTGGAAGTTTCTAATCCAGCAGCTCAGCTCAAAGCACACAGAATTAGGTCATTTTGTTCAGCATCTTGTCCAAGTGAGTTCTGCGTGCAAGGACGGAAACCACAAAGTTTTCTGGACCCCTTTTCAATGCCTGACCCTGTCACAGCTGAAATACCACACTGAAATTGAGAAATAAAAATTGGATGTAAAATAAAGAGGCAACTTGATTTAAAAGAGGGCCAAGCTCCTGCATTTTTAATCAAAAGGGCACCTTCAACAGGTCACTAAAATTGCTTCATACTTGAAGACCTTGATCATTGATACTGCCAGGTTTGTCAATGCTTTGTTCCAGTGGTCACAATATTTTGGTAGGAACTCTGTCAGGGAAAGAAATTCTGTTCTGCATCTGGCAATCAGCTGCTTTTAAAAAATCTCCTAATTTCATTAAAGCTTCTTGGATGGGAACTTTTAATGCAATTCAGATGGAGAGAATGGCCTGTTCTTCCTCTCAGAGGTGTCAGAACTGCTCAGCCAAAACTGAGGGCTCACACTCCTTTCATTCCTGAAGTGTTTTGTAGTTTACACCACATGTTTTTCCACAGACACTGCTCCAACTTTAGGAGTAAAAAATACTTCTAAAGAATATAAATAGGTGAACAATACTGAGCATTAGGAAGGTTAAGAACAGAAAAGGAAAACACAACTTGTGCACAGTGCTAATAGGAAAAGCTGCTGTGAGGTCTCTGGCATGGAAGAGGTGTTTGGGAACTTGAGGGTGCCAGATCTAACCCTGAGACAGCAGGTTAATACAAAGGGCAGTTCTTTAACCTCATGTGATACTTGCCAAAGAAAGCACTGGGCATCATCATTTCCCCACAGCACTTCAGATTTATGGCAGCCACACCCACAACGAGCTGTTACACCCACTCTGCTGGGCCAGCTCTGGCTCAAGAAGCCATCAAACTCCACGCTGCTGAACTCAGAGGGCAGACAGAAGCATCACTGTTCTATCACCATTTTTTTCTCCCTAAACATGTATCAGAAACAAGACAAGGCTGTGGTAGAACAGAATATTGTCTTCCCAGACTCAGCTCCAGCCACTCAGATATTATTTTGCTCAGATTCTGAAGGATGCCTTAATAAAAGAGGTTAAACTCTTTTAACTCCCTTCCCAGAGGAAGGGCTGTCCACCTTCAGTCTGTGGTGGATGATCACGTGCTACATAAATTGCTATTAAGGTCAAGAAAACTGGTTAAAATTTGCTTCTCAACCTGAAAGCAACCTGTTGCTAGAAACTTCTGCAGAGTTCCCTAGTCCAGCAGAGCTGTTTGCTGCTTACACTGCGTTGTCAATAGATTTCTATGGAGTTGCACAAAATGTGAATGGTGAAGGATCCATCTCCCTTGCATTAATGTATTATGATGCCAGTAGGATCAAATGCACTTCCTTGCTGGAACAGGAGCCCTTTGAACCCATTTGTAACAAACCACAGCCTTGGAAACACACTGGAAGCAGAGCTTCTGTTTTGCCAACAACTGCATCGTGGACAGCAGCACTTCAACCCCAATGCAACACAGCCAGTGGCTAAGTTGCACAACTCTGGAATAGCAGTGTTGGTTTTCCAAGGCTGAGGGGTATTTACTAAAAGCAAGGAGCTCTCAGGCTCTGATTTCACCTCCCAGGCTCTGCCTTTGTGCAAATACAGCTCCTGTGACCAAGTGCCAGCAGATTTACAAGTGACTAAACCCTTGGCATTTCTTTGTGCACACACAAATTCCAGAATGCTCCAAGAGCTCCATGACCATCTTGTAAATCCCCAGAGTGAGCATCCTCCATGCAGGACATGCAGCAGGGGCCCAAAGAGCCCCAGAAGGGCAGGTGACCACACCTTTGTGCCTTTTGCTCTTCTTTTTCCTCGATGCAGCCCTCCCATTGATGCTGTCCTTGGTATCCATCTCATCGCCACTGTCACAGGACTCTCCCGACACAGAGAGAACTTCCTCAGTAGGGACACAGGAAGCTTCCAAACCACACAGGGATTTTACTGGAATGAAAAACGAAAGTAAGTACAACAGCAGAGAGGAAAAGGTGATCCAAGTTCAGAGATGCTTCAGTGGAACCACTGCCTTAAAGTATTCTGGTGAGTGACACAAGCAAGTAAATCCTGAGCTCAAGGATTACCTTATCAGAGAAAGATTAGGAGGGGTGAGTGAATGCGAAACATAATTATTCAGCTGCTTGTTTTAAAGAATGAACAATGAGGATGATTACCAGCACATTATGCAGATGCCACTGGTTTAGCTGAAGCTATTTACAACGCCAAATAAAAAAACAGGCTCTTTCTAAGGGACAACTGGTTTCCCTGAACAGCAGAGTTGCCTTGTATGGCCGCAAGCCAGCACCTGCTCTGGAGCTGTTTTATGAGCATGGAGAAGACTCTCTTTGCAGCAGGACAAACATCCTGTGGCCGATGACACAATCCACCAGAGTCAAGTGCACAAGAATTCCACTTAACCTGGAATTTAGTGAAGGGGAAGACTCTGGTGTAGTGAGGAAAACAGCCATTTGAGTCAACTGGAGTTTGGGGTTGTTCTTTTTCCGTATCTGGGGACATGTTTAGACATATCCCCGTACAGAAATATTTTTAAAACTCTATCTGTAAACTGAGGGCTCATTAGGGCAGAAAAATCCACATGTGAGTCAGTAATGACAGTCTTGGAAAAAGAAAGGTGTGGTCCTATATTACAGCTGTGTGAGGCACAGCCACAGAGACCAGCACTGTCATAGCAGCACAAAGGCTTTGCAAACAGGCTATGAAATTCATTCAAGAGCTGAATTTCAACCCAACATGCTGGGCGAAGAATAGAACACACCATGAGGTCAGAGGAGGCTTACAGTGTTCAAGCTTTTCTACCCAGCACGAACTGAAGCCCAGGAAGGTTTTACACATCCCAGTTCCAGTTACCGCAGTCATCAGAGACACTGAAGAGCAAAATGTGCTGTTTGAATCACAGAGTAGCAGAAAAGAAAACAACAACAACTGAACATGAACTCAGGTGAAAACTATTCTCATTTCTAACCACCAAACACGGTTTTAAAATGAAAAGACAGCAGATGGAAAGACAGTCTTCAGTCAGAGCTTGACTGTACCCACTGACTCAACACACCTCAGTGCTTTGCTAAATCAGTTCGACTTCACTTTGCACGGTTTGTTCTGTAAACTGGATGCTTTCCTGGCACCTGGATGTATTCGTGGCAGTTATTTCCCCACTGCCAAATCCTACTGCCATCTCCACGTGACCCTTTATGGGTAAAAAGAGAGTGAAATAGGTGGCAACACAAAGGAGAGTGAATTAAGACATAAAATACAGCCAAGCAAGAGAGGACAAAACTGACAGGGACTCAAGGTGGAGTTTAGAAGAGTCTACCCCACTCTGCTAAGGAGAAGTCAACATCTGAGTCAATTAAACAGAGTGCAGCACCAGTCCACTGAACAGAGGCACCCTCTTTTCACCTCACTGTGGTAATCCTCCCATCTTGGGCATTAGAATGGGGAGGAAAAAAGCCCAGAAGAATTCCTCCTGGCCGTGGCTCCCCTGCCGGTGAAGCTCCCATTCCCATGGGATGCTCGCTGTGGGGAGCGCCCCGCCCGCTGCAGTCACATCCAGCACCGGCTCACTCTGAGCCACGCTTCTGAGGGCAGCAAGGCCAAAGGTTGGAGCTCCTGTCTCCATGCGTGGCACTGCACGATGCACAGATAAGGATGGGCCAGATAAGGCTGCAGCACGGTCGTGGCTGCACCAGATAAGGCTGGAACACAGCCCTGGGGCTGGGGAGGACGGATCCCGAGGATCCCTGAATTTGGAGGGGAAACCCCTGAGACTGCACTGCAAACACCTGGGAAAGGGGTGGGCAGGGAACTGCTGGGACCTGGAGTCAGCAGGATGAGGTGGAGGTGAGCCAGAAACACGGCAGGAAAAAGGATAAACTGGATGAAGCAGATGATGCTGGGGGCAGGGAGCACAGAACACCAGCAGTTGGCCAGCATGATGCTGAAGAGTCGGACTCTGCCTCAAGGAGACAGAACACAGATGAGTGAACAGGAGCGGGAAGAGGAGGGAAGCCCCAAACAAAGGAGGCCACAAAAGAGGGAGGTGCCCTGGTCTCAAAAGGTTGAGAAGTAGCAGCTGAAGAGGATGTTCAGGAGCACCACTGCCCCGACAGGCACTCATGCTAAGTGCATACGATCTCCAACAATGCAAGATTTCAGCAGCAAACCAAAAGTTTCCCTTCATGAAAAGTTCAGTCATCATTGTCAATGCACCATCCACCTCCAACACGTGTGACCAGCTGCATTTAAAAGGCCTAAACATGACCATTTCTCAAGCAAGTGGGGTGTGTTCGTTCAGAAAGCTCTCAGACGAGGAGGAAGTAGATAACTACTGCACTGCCTTTCCAGGAAAACTCCTTGTTTACAGAGTTCACCAAATAAACAGCAACACCCTCCCAAGACCTCCTTGCAACACTTTTGGCAGAACTATCACAACCTTACTCCCCCTGCAAAGAACTTTACCTGCTAATAAAGTTATCTACAGTTTTATATGTGGTAATAAAGTAATAAAGACTTTTATCATGTTATTTTCTGCATCAAGTAGGAGATGACACCCAAGCCTTCCATCTCAGGCACGAAGAAAGACTCAGCAATTCTTGCAGCAGGCTTTCTGCAAAACCTCCTGTCTAAATCCTCAACACCTGACTGTCTACAGCACAGGCTCATTTTCAGCACTAAAAGACATGCATTTTCTCAGTTTAAGGAAGAGGAGTTTCCTATGTCATGCAGAGGCCAGCAAAACATGAAGGCAGTATGGGGAAGACTGGGATCCCAGGGCAGACTCACCTTCCTGCTGCACTGCGTTGGCCACAGCTTTCTTCACCCGTCCAGACTTCACGACAGCTGGGTCTGAGTTGGCATAATCTGCCACCGTCACTGCAGAGAGGGGGAAACAGAGGTCAGAGCCATTAGGGGTTATGGGAAGGGGACAGAAGGGCTAAGAGTCACAATGACTAAAGGGAACAGTCCCCAGAGGAGCAAAAGCTCGAGAAGGAAATGCACAAGCAGGAAAATGAGCCTCAGCAGAGAGGTGCAGGCCTGGAGTCCCCAGCAAGTCTCTACTCCAGACCATCGGTCTACCAGGCTCAGAAGACCCACGCCTCTGCCCAGCCCGGTGTAATTCTCCTTCTCCCACCACCTCGGCCAAGGATAATCCCGTTCTCCCTCACATAGCCCAACTCGAGCCTGGCTGATCCTCTGGTCCCAGGCTCTTTCTCCACAGGCAAAGAGGTCTCATTTCCACAAATCCATCCAGAACCCCGCTGGGGGATCCCTCCTGGATCTCTGCCTGCACAAACCTGAGAGGGCCCAGCTCACTCCTAGGTGCGACTGGACCGTCCTCCTTCCCCTCATCCCCCTCACCCAGGCCAAGCCCAGGCCCTTCAACTACCTCCTCCTTCAGGTCCTAAGGCAGGTCCAGCCCTCCTCTCCGGCCTACACCAGCAGGGCCGAGCTCGGCCCGGCTCACCTCAGGCCCGCCTTCTCTCAGNCCCGCGACACCGCGCGCCGCTCTGACGTCACAGCGCGGTGGGAGGGGCGCTGTGACGTAACTCCCTCAGGCTTCCCAGGAGCGAGGGGGATCCCCCGCGGTGCTCCCGGTAATGGGGAGCCCTGAGGTGATTCCCTCTCCTAGTTCTCCCAGTACCGAGGATCCCTGAGGGTTTCTCCCTCCCCCCCCAGTCTTCTCAGTAACAAGGGCACTTCAGGAGATTCCCCCGTTCAAGTCCTCCCAGTAATAGGGATCCCTGAGGAGATCCCCTCTAGAATGAAGATCTGTGAAGTAATTGCCCCCTCCCAGTAATGGGGGTGTTTGAGGGGGTTGCCCCCTCCCAGTTCTCCCATTAACCGGGGCCTTGAGGGGGTTCCCCCCTGCCCCAGTTCTCTCAGTAATGGGGGGTCCTAAGAGGATTCCCTTCAGTACTGAGGGTCTGTGAGGTAACTGCCCCCTCCCAGTAACCAGGGCGCTCGAGGGGATCCCCCCCACACACCAGTCCTCCCAGTACTGGGGGTCCCTGAGGTCCCTGGCGCCCCGGTCCTCCCAGTCACAAGGGCCTTTAAGGATGCTGGCTCCCCAGTGCTCCCAATAAGGAGGGCCTCTTGAGTGAGTGGGTCCCCAGTTCTTCCAGGAACATGGATCTCTGAGGGAATTGCCCGCAAGCCCTCCCTGTAACGAGAGTCCCAGAGGTAGCTGTGCCCCCTCTTCGCCCTCCAGTGCTGCCCGTAATGAATAGCTCTGAGACAATTGCCCTTCTCAGTCATCCCAGTAAGGAGGGGCTCTGAGGGGATTCCCCCCATCCTACCGGTAGGGAGGGTCGCTGAGGCAATCGGCGCCCCAGTAAAAAGGGTTCTAGGGTGATTGCAGGCTCCCCCAGTGCTCCCAGAAAGGAGGAACTCTGAAATAATTGCCCTGACTGACACACACCCCTGCTGGAAACAATGGAACTTTTAAATAATAATTATAGTTAACGTTTTAAATTAACTTTTAAATTAATTGCTTTAATTAATCGTAACCTCGATATATAAAAATTATAAATAGTGTGTTATTTTAAAATTACTCATTGCCAGCATTTAGCAAAGTCGCCATGGGCCACTTCCATAGGAACACAGATTGGGGAAAGTACTGAAATTGAAGTTTCTGATATGCTTCAATGAACAAAGCCTGGGAGAGAAGAACATATTGGTGAGGTTGGACATCCGGAATGTTGAATCTATGAACCACAAGGACATTTTGCAGAAATCTGAAGATAAAGAAGAGGTGAACAAAGACTCTATGTTTCAAAAGTTCCTACTTTCCAAAGATACTAAAAAGACTAAAAAGATGGACTAATTAACATAAGAAGTGAGAGATCAGTAACCAGTATAGAATAGTATCAAATGAAAGAGATTTATAAGGAAATTACAGAATTTAGAACAAATGAACTGTTTTTTTTTTTTTTTTTTTTTTGCTAAAACTATATAACTAGGTGAAAAAGTTTTGTATTTCTGTCTGTGTGGAGGCTGGAACTCTGTTAGCCAGACACACCCTGGCCAAGGATAAAGTAATGCCACTGACACTAAAAAGACAGTGTTGGAGGGGTTTATCCTGATGATTTCAGAGGATTTGGAACACTCCCAGAAGACACCCACTGAGAAGTGCCCAAGCACAGCCCACACCATGGGCTCCCAGTGCCACCCATACCTCTCTGGTGGGAGCAGCGATGGGCGGCCACCAGCTGTAAATTGTATTTGCTATTTTTGAGGGCTGAAATGAGTGCTTGGAGCTTTATGAAGGAGTGGTGCCATCCTGTGAGGGAGGAATTGGTTCCAGGGGATCTGCAAAGGGAAATAATGATTGGCAGCCCAGGGTCTGAAGGTGATTTCAGGGCCTGTGTCCCCCTGAGGGCTTCTGCCCTGCACACATGGGGATTTGGGCACTGCCAGGAGCTGGCTGGGAGTCCTGCCCAGTCCTAGGGTAAACTGGGCAGGCTGGTGGAATCCCGTTCCCCTCCTTTGGGGTTTACACAGTGACCGAAGAGCCCAGCCCTGCCCCATTCTCCCTCAAGGGCTCTAAACACTCCAGAGTGCTGCACTCTCACTTGTGCCCCTTTCCTACAAAATTTCAGGAGAGGATTGGAACGACAGGGAGATGTTTTCACAGCTGCAGTGTCAGCTCTTGGGCTTCCCCAGAGCAGGATAAAGCATGGAATATGGACAAATCCAAGAAATCACATTCCTTCTGCTTCCTAGGCATGGCCAGGAGCTGGTATGTTCATAACCTCCCTGCTTGATCCAATTTCTCTCAGTGTTTCTTAAATACACAAAGAGCATTTTATCAGCAAGGAACACATTTGATTGAGAAAACTTCTGATCATCCCAGGCAGGAAAGGCCATTCCTTGACCAAATGACTATTCCTAATCCATCTGTTCTTAAGGCAATGGATAAGAATTAATGTGGATGGCAGTCAATAAACCATATCCAGTGCTGCTGGCTGCACCCACCTCTTCACTTGAAAATGTTTTCCTTGGATTATCCTATTCACCATTGTTATTTGAGAATTGTATCACAGTATTATTTTTTAAAAGTGAAGCTTGTCTTGGCTTAGAAAACTCTGGCATGTGGAAAACAGATGAAATGTTCTTGGGATTGGAAAGTTGTTCCTGAGTCTGGCTGGCGGGTGGATCCAGCACACTCCCTCCTCCTGCGGGTTGGAGGCATTTATGTGAGACCTCCCCAGGGTCCTCCAGCAAAAATCCCGAGGATGCGCTTGATGTCCTTCCTGGAGAGAGGAAGGTGCTGCTCTGTGATGGTGCTGCTGATCACAGTTGCTCCCAGTGGGGTCACAGAAAGGGTTAGGGTTAGGGTTAGGGTTAGGTAGGGTTGGTAGGCTGGGTAAGGGATCCCAAAGGCTGTGCTAGCGACTGTGCTTCCAAGGCCCCCAAACTAATTGTTTGTTAAGGATGCCCCTGTGCAGGGCAGGATGATGGAGCAGGTTGGGTTTTTGGCTGTTACCACTGAAGTTCATGGGTGTCCTCTGTCCCAAATTCCATTTATGATGCTGAAGACTATGCTTGAGGGGAGCCCGGGGTGACACATCTCATCCCCCTCCAGGGCTCAGAACTGAACCTTGCAGGGTGAGGAGGGCCTGTGGCAGTCTGGAGGTCACTGCCTGGCCCCATTGCTGCTCCCCACTTGGTGTGGAGGAAGGGGCACATCCCACAGCCCAGGTCTGCTTCTGCCTCCCTCCCTCCGGGGCTGGACAAGACCCCTGGGGAGTCCTGCCCCTGTGGGGGCGTTTAAACCCCGAAGAGGTTCCTAGCCCCAGAAGAGTTCTCTGCCCATTCCAGGGGGATTCCTGTACCTCCCCCAGGGAGGAACCTTTCCCACAAGAGAGTTTCCTGCTCCCACAGGGGCATTTCTACCCTACCTCAGAGTTTTCTGTCCTCCCGGGGGGATTCCTGCCCCCCAGTAGGTTTCTGCCCTCAAGGAGAGTTCCCCTGGGGGGATTCCTGTCGCTCCTGAAAGTCTTTTAACGCCCAGAGGGAGGGTTCCACCCCTTTCCAGGGGGATCCTGCCGCGAGGGGGGTTCCTGTCCCCGAGAGGATCC
>WBMY01017213.1:0-20517 GCA_013397315.1 Donacobius atricapilla
GAACCATGAAGACTGCTTTGACTATCTCTGCACATGAGACAGGAAATGTTTGTCATCAGTCTTTGTGCAGTTCATATTGTGTGCTTGCTTCTCTGTTCCTGGAGCTGTCAGCGTGTTTCTGTGCTTGATCTGCCCTTCGCAGTCTTTGTTGGAATCTACCTGGGTTTCATATCTATAAAAACACAAGCAAGCTCTTTGTCCCAGGTTAATAGAGAAACTGTACCTTGATGAGAAGATGCGTAATTCTTATTAAAAACTGAAAACAAGTAGAAAAAAATTCAGATACAACAGCTAAGAATATTTCAGATAACAAGCATAATTAATGACTATTAACAATAACACATACGAAGTAGAATGATCATTAATTACTAAAATATTGTACCATTCTCCCAGAGTCTGCAAACAGCTGAAAAGTCTCTTTCCAGTGAGGACCTGGATATCCTTTCCCAGGCAAGGTTCTCAGGTTCACTCCAAAGATCGGTTCAGCTGTCATATTTGTACAGTCAAATTGTCAGGCCAAAGTAGCTTGTATCTAGTTTTTGGTGTAGAGAACATCTGGGTTCATTGGCAAAGCATCTGTCCAGATAGAATCAAGAGTCTGGCTGGGACTCAAGTGCTAAACTGGAGTGATGTCCCTCAATTTATTTTTAAAACAAAGAGCTTAGCACAAGTAATTATGAAATGCTGAAGTAATTAGAAAATATAAGGAAAGATCCTGAAATGACACGTGTCTTTTGGATGATTATACAAAAAGATGCTAAAGCATATGAGAAGCTGGCTGTAAATATAGAAATAACATCCTACAAAATCAATAAATTCACAATACACGATTAATATATCTGTAACAAGTGTCTGAGGAAATTAGTATATTTTTTGAAACATTCTGGTATCAGTGGCAAGAAATGAAACAGAGTAAAAAACTTTAAGCTGTTTAGTATTAAAAACAGTCACTATTCTTCAGTGTTACCTATAAAAGACAGAAATAACAGAGATAGTAACGAGCAACAGAATCTTCAATACAATCAAAGGTGTACACACTGTATCTTCTTTATCCAAATAGACATTTATCAATGCTTCACCACAGCTGTCTCAGTCGGAGTGTCTTGTCTCTAAGAAAAAATAACTAGATTTTGCAAGTTAGGTAAACATATTTGTACAAAACCTAAGATAATTTTTAAATTAAACAATACCTAAACTCAATATGAATAAATTTTGACAAAAGAATCTTAAATTGTAGTAATCTTACAAGGCTTATATGTAATAAAACTTTAAATTAATAGGATATTGATTTATTATTACTTAAACTTTATAAAACTTAAGCTTAAAACTAACCTAAACTTATCAGGGCCCAAACTTAAAATAAAACTTAAAATAACATAATTTAACTAAGCAATACTTAAACCTGAATATAGTAAATGACTCAAAGTAAAATCTACTTCTATTCTATTCTCCATTGTAATAATAAGACTTTTCCCCATATTGGGATAGGCTTCTGCACAACAAAAGGACTAATGGTCTGCTGTCTTCCCTTCGGGTCCTTTAACTCTGATTATGCATCAGCTTGGTAGATATCTGGTGACTTTCATATTTACAAAAAGGTCTGAAGGTGTTACTAAAATCCAGTCCTTTAGCCAGCATAGATATGAAATCACTGCTGCCTCTACTCCTAAATCCAGGAGACTTGTAACTTAACATTACCCATATCTGACTCACTGAAGCTTCTTGGTATTTTCCAGAAGAGGTAGAGGTCTTCCATACACATTCATTTTAGAACGACACGGATTTGCAAAGTGTCTTCCTTTTCTGCATCTTAGGCAAAGATTTCTGCTCTTGTATATTCCACATCCTCTGGGCAAAATCTTCTTATATGCCCAAATTTTCCACACTTAAAACATGGTCTTTTGGCAAGTTCTGCTGCCATTACGTCAGAGGAAGTATCTTGTTAAGAAGTTGCATGAAAAGCTGCAAGAATTCTTTCCAGTCTTTTATCTGCTGCTTCTAAGAGCTTCCTGATTTGCTCTCCTAAGATGTTTGCTTGAATAACTGCTAGATGTTGTGGAGTGCCTATTTTGCTGCAAGCTTCTATCATTTGTGGCAAGGTTGGTTGTGGGGCAGGTAAAGCCCCAATTATATGTTTACATTCTTCATTGGCGTTTGCAAAAGCCAAGCTTTGAAGTAGAAGTGGATGTGCTTGCTATTCTATCACTACATTGCCTCTGCATTGCTTGAGTGAGGCGATCTAAGAAAGAGATGAATGACTCAGTTACTCCTTGCTTGATTTTCGTGTAAAAGCCATCTGGGGTCCCCGTAGGTTGGATTTGTTGGATAACTTTCCGAGCTGCTTCTTTAATATCTCCGACCACATTCTGAGGCAGATCTGTAGCTTGATCTTCGGGTCGATTATGAGGTGGATCGCCAGCTAGTTGAGCCAATGTGAGAGCTGCATTTGGGCCTCCAGCATAAGATGCTATTAATCTTTCTAAAGCTCTTCTCCATTTGACTTCCCATAGCATGTATTGTGCATCTGCTAAAAGTATTGTTGCAATATATCTGTAATCATAAGATATCAAATCATAGTTATAGACGTGCCTTTCAATAGTTGTTCGAAGTAGGGAGAGGCCAAGCCATTTTCTTTGATTGCTTGTTTCAAGTTTTTGATGATATCATATGTCACTGGTACCCATCTGGGGGGTACGTTTGTTCCAGAGTATCTCACTGGCATGATCATTAAATTTGGTAATGCCATGCCGAAATCTCCTTCCTTCAATGCTTCTCTTCTAATTTCTGCCCAGTCAGTGATATTTGCAATGTCTCTTGAAGGATTGCTTGTATTGTTTTTTGAATTGATTCCTGAAACAGGAGGAAATGGAGCTAATTCGCTGTTTGTGTCTTGTGGTGATGCTCTGTTTTCAGGCTTCGAAGCTGTATTGCTTCCTTCTCCTGCTGTGTGAAAAGCTGATGGTTGCACATATTGTACATTATAATTATTGGGAGGTGTAATAATAGAAGCGGCCAGTGGTGGCGCTGTAGCAAGAGGTGGAGCACCTTGATGGTCACACGATGGCGTTGGAGGAATTACGTAACCATTATTTGCGGAAGTATCTAGCGCGCCGCCATTTTGCTGTACGGAAGATACTTTCTGGCGCCGCCATTTTCCTGTACGGCATAGGCGTGCAGCGCGCCGCCATTTTGCTGCGCCTTGAGCCCGAGCGCACAGTCTTTGCGATGGATTAGTAAATCTTTATGAAGCTCCTGCGGGATAGCGTCATGGTACGTGACTGAATTCCCGAAGCGGGTAGTTATCGCAGCTGCCGAAACTTCTGGGGGAACCCCGAGCCCTGGGAGTCCCGGCGCCGTGCCCGGGGAATTTGCCTGCATTTGAGTGGAAGCGGGTAGCTGCGTACAGCCCCGCGCCGCGGCTCTGGGCATCACCGAACAGCGCGCTGCTGGCAACTTCCCAGTTTAAACTGGGCTCATACTCCCGTTCTCTTACTCCTTACAACCCTTTCACTGTCGCGGCGCCTAGCTGCCCTTGGCGTGTCTCTGCAGGGATTTGTTGAATATTTGAAGCTACAGCCGCGCTTTGTAGTTTTACGATTGGCTGCGAAAGTGTGGGAGCCGCTTCGTTCGCTTCTCGCGGCGTCTGTCTGAGAGGAGGGGCCGAGGCACGCCGGACAGCCCGTGAGGGGGGGGTGAACCCCCCACTTCGGGAGGCTGCGCCGTTCCGGCCGCTTGCTGCGGAGGGCTTATGCCGCCCGTCCCGGGCTGCGGAGCGTGTCTCTCCGCTCCGAGCTGATCTGTGCCCTGTACGATCTGCGGTAGGGGCTGGCCGGTCCCGGAAAGGGGGACGGTCCCCCCCGGTTCATGGCTTGCGGCTACGCTGTTTGCGTGCGCCCGCGCAGCTCCCCGCGACGGCTGCGGGGGGACTGCGGGGTCCCGCTCTGCCCGAGCCGCTCGGGCCCTGCCGCCGCGGCCTGGCGAGCACGTCCGCTCCCTGCCACGCCTGCTGCCTGGTCGGCACAGGGCGGTGGGATTTCACCCTCTGTTCCAGCCGTCTCCTGCCATGCAGGCTTGGGAGCTGGCGCTGTTTGAGTAACTGAGATGCCGTGCGCAGCTGCTGACTGCGGGATTAGCGCAGGTTGCGCATTTTGCGCATCAGCCTCTTTTCGAGTACAGACGGGTTCCGCACCGCCCCCCTGTCTGTCCCCGGGTATTCCGCGGGGTGCCCGGTCTGTGGGCAATATTTCCGTGCGGCTGGGCGGTCCTTGGGCTGCCTGGGCTGCCCCCGCCTCCGTCTAGGTAGCCATCGGCGGCTTTTCAGGTGGTACTGGAGTTGTGGACACTGACGAAGCCATTCCTCCTTCCTGCGCACACGCCGCGTATTTCTGTGCGGATTTAGTGTCGCTGGAGGTGTTCTGTGTATTTTTATGTTTATTACGGACTCATAAACAGCTCTGCATGCTGGCAAAATGTGGCTTCATCATATAGTTTTAGACTGACCGAGTCCCATAAAAATGGACTGAAAAGGAGTTCTATATCTGCATTTGGAAACTCTTCTCTGACCCAGGTTAATAGGTCCCGCAGTTCGTCTTTTGAGACAGGATAGGATGATTTTTAACCACAAGTTCTAATTTTTCTGTTGCTTCTTTTTGTGTCTTGGATGCTACATTTCCCATTTTTATACTATTTTTTGGCCGTGAAGGAAGATACTAAAAAAGATTCCTACCTGACGCATAGGTCAGCTGATAACCTTGGTCTCACAGTCTCGCCTCCATCCAGCAGATAACGAACTTCAGATCCCAGCAAGTCTTGTCCTTGGAGATTTCTTAGGTTTTCCAGCTTTTCACTGCCACTTTCAGATATACTGCTGATTTCTGCCTTCAGGGCCCCTGGCCTTGGAGCTCAGGTTTTTCCTCACACAGTGGGCACCATATGTTGGAATTCCTGACTTTTTCCAGCTCCAAGGTCAGGGTGAAAAAACTCAAGAGATGCTGTTGTTTTGCAGTCACACTCTGAAATTTATTATCCTTATCTATTACAGACTCACGAGACGTGAGCTCTCTCTAGCAAGTCGGGAAAGTGAGCTCAAATGGTGTCTACTCAAGGTTATTTAAGTCTTAATTATCCAATAAACAGTTGACATCTATATTATTTATGTTCCAACCCAATTGTGATTGCCCAAAATCCTCAGTGTGGACCTTTTTCACCCAATAACAGAAAACCACCCAGACCCATGAAGAAGAAGGAAGAAGGTGCAAAAATGACAACCCACACCCAAAGTTCTCCATCTTGGCTCCCATATATCACTCTACACTAAAATCCCAAATCTAAGTTTTTCACCCTGTGAGATCACACAATATTATCTAAACTACACACACACTCTTTCTGTGCTATCAATCAATTTTTGAAGCCTTTTCCAGGGTTTCAGCTCAAATGAGGTGTTTGCTTGAGGGCTGACACCCTTCAGTTCAGAAAGTCTGAAACTTTCAGCATTCAGAGTTCCAACACTGGTGTTCCCTATCAGTCACCTGGCCAGTTAACTAACTGATGAGTTAGTTATTCTACAGGCCTTTAGGAAAAATCTCTTGATTCATAAGCCTAATCCTTATGGGACATTTCAGTGTCCCATGCCTCAGCTGGAAATACTCTACTGTCACTGTGTTGTTTACTATAACTTCTTTTCACAATTAGTCATTGATCGGCTAGGAAAGGTGCCCTCCCAGGCCTGCCTTTTGTGAATCAAGAAGGGCTCATAGGAGATGCCAGATGAACAGAGCAGTCCGCTTCTACTGCTCATCCAGCCAATGTGACTGAGCTTTGGCATAGAGCTTGAAGTGTGTAGGATGATGTCTTGCTGGTCTTAGAGACAAGGGTATTTAGCCTTTGAATAACAACACTTTTTTTTGTGGTAGCACAAAAATTTTCACTTCACCAGCTGCAGAGGATTTCAGTCTGTCAGCTTGTGTGCCACCCAGCGCAGTACAAAGAGAGAGCTGACATTATCTTTCTTTCATCTCCTGCTCCATCTTGATAGTCACTCCTGGGATTCCTCATGCTACTCTCAGTCTGTGGCTGTCTTCCCCTGGGAATACTAGTGTGGAAGAGACAAAATAAGTGATGCTGTTGTATGCCAGAGATAACTCTGCTCTGCAGGACCTCTGCCTTGGGTGTCAAGGCCTTTTCTGCCTTTCCTGCTGCCATGCTGGTGAGGAGGTTGGGGTGCATGGGAGACTGGGCAAAGATACAGCTGAGACAGGTTACCCCAAATGACCAAAGGAACATTCCAGACCATCTGACATCATGCTCAGTATATAAAGGGGGGGAAGAAGAAGGAAGGGGGGGACATTTGGAGAGATGGAGTTTGCCTCCCTAAGTCACCACTACACATGGTGGGGCCCTGCTGTGCTGGAGATGGCTGAACACCTGCCTGCCCACAGGAAGCAGTGAATGAATTCCTGGGTTTGCTTTGCTTGTGTGCCTGGCTTTTGCTGTCCCTATTAAACTGTCTTTATCTCAGTGTAAGACTTTTCCAGGTTTTACCCTCCCATTCTCTCCCCAGTCCCGCTGGTGGGACTGAGTGAGCAGCTGCATGGAGTTTGGCTGCTGGCTGACTGAGCTGAGATGACACAGAGAGGAACCGGACACTTCCCTTGCTGCAGTGGCCAATCCAGATGGAAAGATTCAGAAGCACAGAATGCTCTCCATGGCTTGCAGCATGGAGAGACCAAACTGGCATCACATTCAGAGTAGTCAGAGCTCTAATCACACTGCAATCCAGCTTCCTCTGAGAAGATGCAAGTCTAGCACCAGGTCAAAGCTACAAAGTCCAAGAAGATTAGGCATAGTGTTTGGAATATTTTTTCATGATAGAATAACAAAATAAATATATCTAGAAAAGTCATAGTCAATAAGCAAAAAGTGACTACAGAATTCATTGTCCAGGTGAAAATAGTAGTTACTACCTTGTTTATGACAGAATACCCCCGTCCCTCAGTATTTATGATGTATGTCAAATTCACTAATAAACATCTACATTTCATAAATTTTGAACAATATTTTCACTGGCCACAATATTACACAATTATATCTTTAACAAATAATATAATAATCTCATTCTTCAAATTGTTCTTGTTTTTTTCTTCTTTAGGAAGCAGTGATAAGTGCAGTCAGAAATCAGCCTACGTGGCTTCACTTTTTTGTTTTTATTATTATTCACAAAATATTTTTTTCTGGACAGTGCAAAGGATTCGTATAGGCTGAAAAAACAATGCCAGTGAAGTTATCAGAAAGTATTCTTCTCACCCCAATAGGAACAGCTTCTGGTGCATTCAGCTCACATTCTATTACATCTCCTTCATTTACAGTATGGTGATAGAGAAAGGGAATCAATTTCATATCACTTCACGCCTTTGCTGTCACCAAGCATTTGGTAACGTTTGATTCCCTTCTCCTTGAGTGGTTAAGTTTTATTTGCAGTAGTAAAATGTTATTATCTTCATTCTGCTGTAGTTCTAGGCTATACCTGGTCTCCCAAACATACGAGGACCATTAAAACTACTTACTGGAGAAATTTCAAACATGTATATACATTAAAATTATTTATTAGATTCAGCAATTCCTTTTCCCCTACAGCAACAAATATGGCCTTTAGAAACTAGTATTGTATGAAGAATAAGCTGTCCATTCAAATACAAAGAATTCCTTTGCCCAATTATATTTTTTCCCCATTTGAAATCCATTTTCAGGCTTTATTATCTAATAAATGCCAGGTCCCAATTTATGTTCAGGCAGAGTATTACATTAGCATTCCTGGAACTCTGTCTCACTATTGAACTCTGCTTATATAAGACGAGCATTTTTCTTTAGACACAGATGTCAGCCTAAATTGATGAGATTCTCCCACTCCTAATAATTGGTATGAAATTTTTCAACAGCCCCTGCACAGAAATTCACAGCCCATGCTGTAACGAGCCATTCAGCTTCACATGAAAAGCTAGCAAGAAAATCACCTTCTCCAAAACTAAAATGACATATTAACACTTGCAAAATATGGTGTTGTATCAAAGAGAATGAGAATGCTCTCTAAGGCACTGAGCACAGCAGCACACACACAACCCTGTGTGTGCAGTCCCTTGTCTCTGCTCTGGAATGATATGAAAGGCCAGCACTTAAAATTGCTTATTAAACATTTTAACAGAAGAACAAGTCACAACTGCTCAAGATTGCACAGGGTCTATATAAACCTCTGGAGTTAAGAGCTTGTTCATTTTTTCGTCAGAGCCCCGTTGTCTTCAATTTGTTTTTTCTATTTTGCTTTGCTATAGAAATGGATTGGGCTGCTCTCTTGGGAAACTGCTTATGAATACTGCTATGATCAGCTGGGGAGGAAATCACCTGCAAAACACAAATTCAAGAGGCTATTTGGTCCCTGCCCACACTGATAGAGAGGCAACACCGTCAGACCAATCAGCAGTGTCCAGTCACTTCTTGAAATTTTCTGATGAGCAGTATGCCATAGTCTCCCATGTCTCTGTTAGTACATACCTACAGAGCTGATTTTTTTCCTCCAAAATCAGACTTATATCTTCTTTTCTGTAGTTAAACGGAACGCTTCTTGCCACCTGTGGAAAACAACTGAACATTGAAAGCAATTAATTGTTGTGCTTTTTTGTGTTACCTTTAGAAATGTGTATTAGAAACCTGCTTTGATCTTTACCATATTTATCCTCTCTGCCTAAGACTAAACAAAAGCAGTACTTTCAACACATCTCTCAGCAGTGACATCTTCAAGTCATCCTTCTTATTAATGCCACCTTTCAACTTTTGGCATGTTCTGGCTCTCCCACACTTTCCAAAGGGATTGAAAGGTCCAGGTGGGAAAAGGCCAAAAAGCCACTTCAAGGCAGTGGACACAGTTCAGTCACCAACACAGAGGTATCTGCTGTCATTTGAATTGTCAGCTGGCAGATGCTGCTCCAAAGGACACAGCTCTCCTGTGGCTGTATATTCCCTTGTCCCACAGAGATGTCTCAGGCATCAAAAGCAGCAGAAGTGACACCATGTTCAGATAACTCAACTGATTTCTCTCTGTCTTCTTACAGAGCTGGACAAAAAATAATGTTCCAAGATACAAGTCCGCATCAGTTTACTTCATTCATTTTAGAAATTCCTGTGCCTTTGCAGGCCAGACACATTTCTACTGCCTCATGTAATGCAGGTTTATGCTTCATGAGCATGTGGGTGCAAGAAATATGATTGCCTGCTCCTGTCCAATAAAAAATTAGCTCACTTTTAACTTTATATATATTCACATGTGACTTACTCTCTGCCTAAGTACCTTTTTGTTGTATGACTCATTCCATAGGCTCTAAATATTGTTAATTATATCAAAGAGTGGTATCCAACCCCAAAACAGACTTCCATGGAAGTTTTATGGAGGAACTGGGCATAAAACTGAGACTTTGCTCTTCATCTGACTGCACCTCTGTTCTTCCAATTATGCTTATACCATGTTCCTTGCCATCTATGTAGCTATGTAAGGATGTGTATATGGCCTTCCTAATCTCCTTTTGCAGTAAACAAAAAAAGACAGACCCTCTAGACTCTAGGACTGTCAATACAGAGAATGCAGAGGGCCAGGAAGGAAGTTTATACACTGAACCTTTGAGCAGCTATAATTTTCTTTATCCCTTGATATGTTTTTATTGTTTCAATTAATTCACTCTAATATTTCACCCATGCCCAGTCCAGATGATAGCAGAATCTCAAATAGCTGTCCCACTTCAGGACACAGATCTTTTACCTCACTGTAGAGAGTGGTTTACCCGGGGAAGAAGAAAACCTGGCCTTAATGCCCTGGGAAACCCCTTTCTAAGTACAGCAAGCAAGAGGCTTACACCCATGTTCCCTCAGTTCAAGTATACAAATTGTTGCTAGAAGGTTCCTAGTTCTTTATGTTACCGTAGGTTGATTTTTGGTGCAGAAATTTTAATATTCCTAATCGTTCTCCCCTACTGGACCCTTCCCTCAGACCCCACCTTAACTCCTCCCCACACCGGGATGGGAAATACCCCTATCTGATCCTGGACCCAGCCTTTTGCCACTTGTTGCTGCTTGCCACTTGTTCCAGTTCACCCTTATACCGTGTATGCCTTACTGTTTATTTTTGCATTATTAGAATTCCTTTTAGGACAGCTGGATGAAGGCTGCCCCTCTCTATCAAGTTGCTATTGGGGAGAGTCCCGAGGAAACTCAAAGGGGTCTGATTGTCCAGGCTTGGACCCCCAGAAGTTTCACCTCACACTACAGAAACACGACTCAGATGGTCTAAAACACAGCCCTCCAACTGTCTTACACACAGAAACTGAAATAATACACAAAAGAGTAACCCCAGCTTTGGGACAGAGGAGCATCCACATGGGTCCAGCAAAAACCCAGGGCCAAGTGCTGTGCAGCTTGGATAGGACCAACCTGCACTAACGGTGGGATCAATACAGATATGAGCCAGAAAAATGTTTTACCTGGTCTCATAATTGAAAATTCATCATCTTCCCCGATAGAGACAGTTTAGGACAACAACATGTTTATTTTAGGAGTTACTGTGTACCCAAGAAAAGCCAGCTGAAAGCCGTATATTGCTGGATGGTAGTAGCTGTAGCGCAGACTTGTGGATCCCATCTGTCCTGGGATGACTTTTTGATACTTGTATCCCCAGTTGTCTCTTCTGTTTATGCTGTCTCTTAAGTCTTGTACCTGTAAGACTAAATAACCCCTGATAAGTAACAGCTGTGTTAATTAACCAGTACAGCCTTGCTCCTGATGAGTAACAGCTATATCCACTAAGGATGAGTGAGATAAAAGAGGGATAGCTGGCAAGGGGAGAATGGTTATGGAGGAGCAAGCGTGAGGAGCGTCAGTAGAGACTCATGAAGCGGGATCCTGGAGAATGAGAATCACTGCTGTGAGACAAGTTCTGAGAGTGAAGAGGAGAAAGATGCTGTGTGGAGTTTGTTTTGAAAACAGCATTCTCTCCTCTGTGTTTCTGCTCCTGGACTGTGCTCATCTGAGACCTGTCCTGTACTGAAAAACCCAGAGAGACACCCGGATCTCACGCCTACACCCCTGGGGCCCAGGATGGCATTTTTTCAGCACCAGAGGAACTGAGTGAACTGAGCTACCCACAGCAAGGGCTTTCTGAATTTGCCATCTCACTTCAGAGCAATGAGAGGTCCTGTTGTTTCATATTATTGGTTCTTTATGCTTGTGGGCACTTTATTTGTTAGCTAAATAGTTTTTTCCACTTTCCTCCAAGGAAGCTCTTTTTCCCAGACAGGCTGGGGTAGGGGCCTTTTAGGTTTGCCAGAGGGACCTCATTCAGGGGTTCTCTCACAAATTTGCCCTAAACAAGGACACCATCTGAAGAGGTTAAAGGAAAGTTACCACGTGGATTTTTTTTTTTTTTCTGCTCCTATCCTCAATAAACAGTCACAGGGAATTTCTGCAAGGGTGTTCAAGCGTGAGGACTGACTAACCATTTGAGAAATCTCAATGTAAGTTTTAAGGGGAACAGGGAGGAGCTCCAGCTTTCTGACCATCTTTATGGCCTCCTCTGGGACTCACTCGAACAGTTCCATGTCTTTTTTTGGGGAGCTCTGGAGCTGAATTTATTAACATGCAGAAATTGCAATGCATAAAATTATAGTTTTAATTTAAAACTAGCACTGATACACATATGTTGCTGAGAAGGGAAATAAGCATTTTGGAACTGGCAGTGTTGAACTCCATAGTGGGCTGGTTTTGGCTAATGTTTTTATACATACAAAGCACATAGCAAGTCACTTCACTAAATAAGTGAGGTACAAATGTAGTTAACAAGTATTACAACTGAGTGGTGAGTATGGGCTTTTCTGATCTGCACTTAGGCATACAGACAGCTTATGCTTGCATGTGAAAAAATTAGCTCTTTCTTTACATGATTTGCATTTCTCCATTATCTGTAGAACACAAAAGTAGCACTCAGAGAGCTAAGAAAAGCCACAAACCCCCCTGCTAATGTGATGAGAATTTGCATGCAGAGGTACTGACTTCTTTGTGCAAAAATCCTGATGCATCTCTGCTCACTGCCTTCAGATCATTGCATCCATACGGACATGGCACAAAAAGAACTGCCTCACTGAGGTCAGTGATAGTATTCCTGGTGAGTTAAACAGGGAGCAGAGTTTGCCTCAGGTCCTGAAGTCAGTGTGCCTGTGTAAAATTACATCTTAACTGCAGGTCTGTGCATAGCATAGGACGTTTGCATACTGGTTTACCCTGAAGGAAACCCCAGGCAAGTCAGTATGTCAAAAGATTGACATAGTTTTGATACATCACAAGTCCGTGGCTGAGGAATGAAGATCGTGGCCCCACCATGCTGCTGTGATCCATGAACAATCCATCTTTCCCTGCTGCAGCCCGGCCTTTAACCAGATGTGCTGTTCTGGTAGGCACAGGATGCCCTAGTGTCAGCTTACCTTGTAACCCCATTTAGTGCTAGATCGATCTTAAAAGAAAAGCAAAATCATTTTTATTGTCACAGAAGACAGGAGCAATGTACTTTATTTATGGAACTGGGAATAAAGCTACAAAAAAGAAAACAAGGGAGAAAAAAGAAAAATAAAAAGGAAGAAGAAAAACTAATTATTAAAGCCACCTAAAATATTTTTCTGTCCTCATCTGCTCTGTCAGGAGTTGTTTGCAGCTGTTGCTATTATTGGTAAATTCTCACGAGCAAATACCCATCAAAGTGTTATTTTGGAGATCCCTCTTCCTCTGCTCTCAATTCATTATTTAGATGTTTTCTTAAAAGGAAAAATCTCTAAATATTGATGAACCTTCAAAAATCTGTTCCATCTCTCCAGTATGCCCCTTTTCAACTGTTATTGTGACGTTTTGCATCATGTTTCAGTTTCATTTCTTTCTTTTCCCTCCTGCCAGTCAGTGCTGACGGGTCCCTCAAGGCTGATTTTTGTGTCACTAGTGCTGTACCTCCTGCCCAGAGCAGCTGGCTGGATCCCAACTGATGTTTAACTACTGAGGTAACTGCAGCAAAGTAGGTAATGTTACTGAACTTTCATATTTCTGCTATGCATTTCCACCACCAGTTCAGCCAGAGCTGTAATTTATCATAAAATTTCATTTTATCTTCACTGTTCTTTCAAATCTTGTAGCACTACACTAGCACCCAGTCCAGCAGGTTTCCTCCCCACTCAGATAACAACACCCAAAATTATGTGTAAGAGACAGAAAGTAGAGTGGAGTCTGTTGCCTTGGGCTGAGTGCAAGCTACCTTAGGCAAGCCGTGGACTCAGGGTGAGGCTGAACAGACTCACAGCAGTGGAAAAAAGACCAGATAAAAGAACAGGGCTCAGCCATGTTCATTCACATTCCTTGCCAGGGATGCCTGCACCCTGCAGATCCCCACCTGCCTGCTGCAAAATCCAGACCTGAAAATGGGAAGATGTGGGCACCCCTTCCTGGTGGCAGTGTGAAGTCTTGGCCTTGAGCACCCAGTGGGATGGAGGGAGGTCACGTTGCCCCTCCATGCCTAAGGAAAAAGCACCATCATTCCGGTTCAGCAGCTGTCCAGGGATGCTCGAGCAGCCCTGCCATACGGCAGTTCTGGATGTCCTTCCCTCCACACCAACTCACTGTATGAAAACAAAACCCATCACTGACCAGCAAAACAAAGCACCTCAAAAGCCAGGGACTTTCTGCTGGGGCTATGTGTTTATCTAATTAGGGCACCTTCCCAATATCTTTGTTTTTAAGTGCTATGGCAACAGGCGGTATGAACATTAACAAACCTAGTGGAATGAGAGGGCAGGCTTTCAAATAAAAAGCAAGTCCACATTACAGGAGTGGACTATGCAAAATGACGCAAAAGCCAGCAGGTCTAGAATAGATTTAAAATGTGGTGTGAAACAGGTTCAAATTTTTGGAGCTGGTAGATAGCATAGGAGTGGTAAAGTCTTGTCAGATGAGTCCTGGTAAGTTGTTTCCCATCTAATTATCTTGGTATCTGGAATTGCTGATGTGTTGGTTGAAGTAGCCAGCATTTTAAGATAGTAAATTAGAACAATTTGCTTAAGGCATGCTGTGTTGCCTATTCTTCTTACTTATTCTCATTTCTAGATGGGAACCCAACCTACTTTTATCCCTGTTTACAGGCAGGTCCCTATTCTTGCACTGTGTTGGGGCTGCCACAAAATACATGAAAATTAGATATTGTGAGGGCATAAACCCAGTTATTTCTTCCCTCACCCCACTGACTGCAGAGCCATTTTTTTGACTTTATGTATGTACATTAAATTTATGTACATACAGAGTGTGATGCAACCAAATCAAGAAAAGCCGAAGTCACCAAGAAAATAAACACAGAATAAATACTACTGAGAATTCTTTAATGCTGGTGCGCTGCTCCCTGTTGCTATTTATAGTTACATAAATATAGCTAACTAGTTACACTAGTTGCTTGGGAGCCATAAAAACAGTTATCTTCTCGCCTGATATCAAACCCTATCAGGCTGTCTGTCCATCAAGAAATCTTGGAAAACCTCGGGGGTCAAACCATATTTATTTTTCAGTAGGTGATGTTTCTGCCTCTTGAACCTCAAGAAGAAAATACAAACTATCAAGGTCTCTGGCACAGGTCGATGTGTTCCTGAGGGTGCAGAGCACCTATCACAGCTGAGCTCAGTCCCTGTGGAGGTTGCAGACACTAATAAACAGTTAAAAGCCACTGCACCTTAATTTAAGAAATTCCAAAAAGAAAAAGGAAAAATACCACATTCGTTTTGCAGCTAAACTGAGCCTGCACATCTGCCCGACAGTGTCAGAGGCTGCCCGGACCTCCTAGGTGTTCACCTGCCTCTGCAGAGTCACAGGACTGGGGCTAGAAACAAGTTGCCTTCTCCGTGGCAGCACAGTCACCCCAAGTGTGTCCATCAGCACTGCTGCCCATGGCCTCTGTCTGCTGACCAGAGCTCCACCAACTCTTCATGAGCTGCCAACACAGAATCTTTGTATTAGAAATTAGTTGGTTCTTCAAGCAATTTGTGACTTCATGACTTTGTACTGAGCTAGAGATAAGGGCTGAGCTGTTTCTTTGCTGGCAGTATTTTCTGCCCCATACAGCAACACAGTAAGTGTATAAATGTTCACAAAGTGATGCTCTCCATGGTCTACTTCATTGGTTTCAACAATGAAACTTGATCTCCCCCAGAAGACATGCTAAGTCCTCACAATGCTGAATGAATTAATATTTAGTGTACAGTTCAGAAAAAGAGTTTTGCTCTTTACAGGTTTAAATTTATATAGCATGTCTGTGAAAGAAAAGGATTGGATGCCTAGGCATCCAAGCATGTTCATTTTTCTTTTCTGAGTGTATGGGTCCTATGCTCAAGCAGTTTGCTATGCTTAAAGTTCTCTAAACCCCTTTTAACAGATATAAATAACCTAATTTTTAAGTTCACAGTGTTCCATGTTTTATCAGCAGAATACTGTATCTCATGTACTCTTCCAAGCCAAACACAAATATATGCCGAAAATAAACTCTGCTACTTTTCTATCTCTGCTTACTGGGGCATCCTTGCATGCTTTTTAAACTCAAGCTCTTGCTGCATATTTATGGATTTAAATACAAACAGCATGAAGAGGAAGACAAGGGAGTTTTCTAAATGCCTTCTGTAAAGACACATCTAAACAAAACTCTGGGAAAGGCTGACCTTCTTGCAGGTTTGCCTGTTCATCTGTCAGAGTTGCATAGTGAAAATATTTTTTTCCGGGTGTAGAAGAGATACTGGACAAAGGGAGCTTGCTCTTGAGGGGTTTGCTTTCCTTCTGGGTGAAGTTATTCAACCACTCTGCTATGTTTCATCTTGCTTCCTCCCTAAGTCTCAGGACTGGTTCCAGAGAAAATGCTGCAAGGAGTGATGACAAACAAAACAGCACATGAACAGTAAGAAAATATGTGGAATCCCATATTAACTTTCAAATGTGAAGATGAGTCTTAATGTAAAATGATTGGACTTCTTTCCAAATTGGAACAGGCTGCCCAGGGAAGTGGCTGAGTCACCATCCCTGGAGGTGTTTAAAAGATGTGTGGATGTGGTGCTGAGGGGCATGGTTGAGTGGTGGGTTTGGCAGTGCAGGGTTAATGGTTAGATAAGATGATCTCAGCAGTCTGTTCCAGCCAAGGAGTCTATGATTCTGTGTACTATGCAGGACTGCAAAGGTGAGTAATGCCATGGAGGGCTGCTGTGGGCCCCCAAGCACTTTGAGCAGAACTGCAGTGAAAGGGGAGCAGCCTCTGAGATAAAGACTCGCTAAGCAGTGATGTTTCCAGCCCGGCTGAGCCCTTGTCTCTGCAGCAGTAGAGGCTGTCCCAGTACTATTTGTCCTCTGAACCAGAAAGGTTTTCCCAGTTTGCAACTACCATTAGCTACCTGGACCACAGGCACAATATGTGCTGGGGGCTGCTGCCCTGCCAAGACTACCCTGGAGGGACTGAGACATTTTCCCAAATGAGTTCAGGGTGAGAAGTAACAGTGCCTTCATCAAGCTGTAGCTGTCCCCATAGCTCTCCCCACCAAACCAGCATAACCCTTGCTGGTGGCTCTTGACCTGCTCCCCCAAACCCCACAGTCACAGATCCTCCATTAAAGGAGCAAGGAGAATTTGCCCTTCTTGCAGCTTTGAGATAAAAGTGACGCAAGTTTCCAGGCTTTCTCCTCCATGCTTCCCACTTCAGGGTGAATTTCCCATTTATCACTCCTCAGTCTCTGTTCCCCTGAAACAACCCGTTTTCCCAGGCAGTGGCTGGATGAGCTGGCAAAGACAACCCTGTGCTTGCTCTCATGCTGAGGTCCACAGGCAATCAATCACTGGAGTGTCTGCTTGTTGCTGACAGACAGATAAGTGCCTCCTCTTTTCTGTTTTCAAATTATTTCAAGCAACAAAAACAGATACCCAAAAGCAATCTCTGAATGCTACTTGAGCAGCAGAACCAGGGCCTGCAGACAGTGGAAGAGCAGTCCCTGAGCTGGTGATGTGGGGAAGAGATGGGCTTGGGGAAACCTCAATGAAATGCCATGCTGCATCAGCAAGGATGACCAAGAAGCCCCACTTGAGGAATCTGGATCAGAAAAATCACTTAGCTGTTTTATGAAGACCACAGGAAGGAGAGTATTACTTTATACGTGACAAACCTGTGCAGAGAAAAAGAAGCAGCCTGTGGGGAAGGACTGTCCACAGCTCTGAGGTGTGGAGGGAGAAGTGCAGGAGCAAGAATATCTGCGAGCCAATGGGTTTGCTAACATACCTTCCAGATATGAAAAATCTTAATGATGACAGATATCACCTTGATAAAAGAGCCATGCTCTGGAAAAGTCTGAAGGCCTTTCACTGCAAAGAAACTAGAAGGGGCCTAGGGACATTTTTTTGTACTTTATTAAATTCTGTATGCTTTATTCTAGTTTTTGTTGAACCTTGTGTTCCCTGTAGTTTTAAACATAAGCCCCAGAATTCTATAGTTACAGCTTGTCTTTCTTCTAAAGAGAAAAATTGGTTCAAAAATTATTTTCAAATATTCTAATTTTCTATTAAGATTATTGAGCAACAACCTGAAAAATTATTATGGACAGAAATGTCAATTGCATAAACACCAGATATGGATATTTTACAGGTGTAAATCCAAGTGTAATAACTTATACAGGCTTCCCAGGTCAAACAATCCACTGGAGGGAATGAAGAAGTTATTTTCTCTACCAAATCTTTTTAAAATTTTCTTTTGACAAATAAAAAGCAAGCATATTAATACATATAATTTGTTCTAAATAAATATAGAAATCTACTTATTTTCTACATCTTCAAGATATCATTCTTTAATGTCAGCTCCTGCCACCTCATACCAATTGATTTATTAATTTTAATGCAACCAAAGGGAATGGATTTAGATGATACCTTGATGTATAATTGCTGAGCTCAGTATTACAGATGTTTTTGAGTCAAATAGCTGGACCAGCCTCACTGGAGTGTTTTTTAGTGAAATGTCACAAGAGCATGTGCTGAGCTATTGCCTGTCCACATTGGTCCTGAGGCAGCAGGTCAGGGCATGGATGCTCAGAGTTGCCAGTATGCTTGGCTTCACATGAAGAGAGAAGTTCAGGGGCTTGTCTAGGGATGGTTGCAGTCAAAAATTCTCCATCCTTCCCATCTCTGAGAGTTGCAAGGGAGCACTGAGTGGCCTGAGACACTTCCACTGGCCAAAACTATAAACGAAAGTATTTTTCAACTGCCAAATCCAGTCTGGAATTGTTTTTATGTAGCATGGCAGAGAAGGATGGCCTAGAACAAAAAATAAGGTGAAATTTCACAGAACCACTGAATATTCTGAATTAGAAGGGGCCCACAAGGATCATCAAGTCCAAACCTGAAGTGAATGGCCCATGCAGGGATTGAACCCACAACCTGGTTGGCGTTAATAGCACCACACTATGACTGTACTGCAAGGTATCTTCTGTGGAAATCAAGGCCATGACTGTGGATTCATATTTCACTGAAGAGACTTTTAGATAGGACATTAGAAACATTTTCCTAACATCAGCAACCCCCTTTTCAATTTCTCTGCCAGTTCCTCTCCTAGGAAGACTGAAATTTAGCTACTACAGGGTAACTCAGAAATTCTCCCTCAGAAATCAGGGTTTGTATTTGTTTGTACTTTGGCACTATTGTCAGTAGTCGTACAGGGGAAAAGAGACATTTTCTTTTCACAGGGTGTGACATGGGCCTGGGGCAGTCCTTTCATAGAGAAACAAATTCAAGTTGAATCAAATGGGGTGAGGGAAAGTCAAGTAAGACATGTCACACCGCTTAAGAGTTGGTCACATTTCTTTGGTCAGGAAAAGAGGACATCAAAAGGATCAGACCTGTCTTGTCTCAGTGTGGCCTGACCAGTGTAGTTTAAAGCAATTGCTCTGTATTAGCCAAGGGAAAATCCATTAAGATCACAGGGAACTGGTGATTTCACAGCGTTATGGATCAGATCCATGTTCATTAAGCTTCAGTGGTCTCCACCTGATCTTTCCAAGCAGTGTTTGCTCTCACCCTGGCCCCTAACAGACAAAGTTGGTAGAAAGCCTCCTGTCATTACCTGTCTTTACGACGATGTTACATTTTTCTCATTCCCACTGGCAGAATAAAACATCTGGGGGGTGTTTTGCACTAGTAGCAGTGTGAAAAATGTGAATGCATTTTTTCAAAAGTATAGGAACAAACTCCAACAATGACTTGGCTTTGATTTGGTGGAGGGAGGTACTGATGATTGTATCAATGAGAGCAGATGTTTTCATCAGCAGCAAGATTTATTCTGAATAGTGAAAATATATTAAAATTACAGAATCACAGAGAAGAAGGAAGGAAGGGAGGAAGGAAGGAAGGAAGGGAGAGAGGGAGCAGGTTGGTCTCACAGGACCTGCCTTTCCTAAAGCCATGCTAGCTCAGCCTGATCCCCTGGTTTGTGTGTGATGGCGCTGGAGGTGGTCTGCTCCATGACCTTCCCCGTCAGGCTGAGAGGCCTCTCATTCCCTGGATCCTTCTTCTCGCCCTTCTTGTAGATGGGTGTCACGTCTGCCACCCCCCAGTCAACTGGCGCCTCCCCAGTAAGCCAGGACTGCTGATACATGGATGAAAGTATCTTGGTGAACTCTTCCAGCACAGGGAACTGTGCTGGCATTACACAAGAACAGTCACTGATACTGTAAATAATGGAGCAAGACACTCCCCTTGTAGGAGCAGACGGGGACATGATTTTTCTTTCTATGTGGTATCTCCCTTGTTTTAGGATCCTACACATTCAATTCACATGGAGCTATTCTATTCCAGCAGTGGGTGTCACACAGCTGTTGTCAATTAATAACAACGGGATATTATATTAAAATGAACAGCCTATTAGCTCACATCCTGGTTTATTTTCATGCCTTGCTCTTGAGAAAACCAACAGGCAGCTGCACTGTGACTTTGAACTGGTCCCTATTCATTTCCTACTGGGGTGTGCTTGGACATCAAAATGTATTATGCATGCACACCAGCTCAGAGGAGCCTCGTTCTTGCTTCAAGCCTGTGGAAATAACACATTGGGTCTGATGGTTGTACAAATAGTAGCAATTATGCAGAAATCAGCCCATGTTCCCGTGGTAATGGCACCTCATTAATTTTGCTGAAACCTCCCTAAATTATAGCAATGAATTCTCCTGTCAGGTTTGGGTTTGGGGTTTTTTGTTTGGTTGGTTTTCCCTTTCATAAGCAAATTGTGCCATAGAAAAGTAAGAAGGGGACATTTCTGCTGGGTTGCAATGGATAAATTTCCCATCGGATAAAACAGTGGTGGAGAGAATAACAGTTGTGATGTCTAGTACACACTAAAACTGTGCTTGCTAACTGCTCTAGAGAAAGTATTACTTTGACAAAAAAAAAAAAAAA
>WBMY01017213.1:20533-32832 GCA_013397315.1 Donacobius atricapilla
AAAAAACACAAGAATTAGTTCCAGAAGTGGCAGAGCCCAATTTCCAGTGGATTTCTGTAGGCAATTGAATTGCATAAAGGCTGCAGCATGAACTCACCATGTCAGTAAACACAACAGAACACTGCAGGGAGAAAGTAATAATATTAATTTTGACAAAAACTGCTATTCGCCAGTTGGGGTTTTTTTCATTAGTAGTAGTTAATGCCAGATAATCTCTTTAGGAGACAACATTTGACACAGGAAAGGACTCTTCACTTGGCCCTGTGCATTGTGCAGCTGAAAATCAGCCATGAAACACAACTCACAAGAGGCCTTGAAAACAGACAGAGCATCTCTTGGCTCTTCACATGGCAAGTGGTACAATCTGGGCTCAAATTGGAGTAAGAAAATGAGGGGAAATACAGTGTCTTTGAGACCTTCAGGAGTCTGGCAAATCTGTTTAAAACTAAACAGCAAGTTTGAAAACTATTGATAAGGGATCTAGTGGAGGCCATATCTCTGCAGCAAAAGAGATTGAGCTTAGTTTCCTCAGGAACCAGGCTTATTAAGAGATACATTTTCATTATTTTCACCTTTCACATCTAGTTCTCGTGACATTTTGTCACCCTGTCCTGTTGATAGAGGGGTTTGGTGGGCACCTGGCAGCCCCCCAAGGTAAGCCAAACACATTCACTTTTATGTTTACTGTTTTTCAAAAGTCCTTCTCTGACTATTTACTCTGATAGTCTCCATATCCAATACCCCTTATTTTCTCTATCTTCTGCTGAGGTGTTTCTTATTTAAATACATGATCACCCATGTTTTTATTAAGCTTTAGTTTTATTGGCTTCCTTTTAATTCACCAGTTGTCCAACTTAATCATTTTATTTTGCTTTGCCTTTCAAACCCATATTCAGTCTTTACAAGTGCAACACATTATTAATTTAATTTTTGAGGTACACATAGTACTTCCAACAAATGCAACAGTAGTCTTTCCGCTAACAAGCTTACAGCTCAAATGATAGATGATAGAAGAAGTTTGAGCTGGGGGCAATCACAGGATGATAAGACTTTCACAGTATGCACTTGAGAATGAATTGACCGCAGGATGTATATAGATCATCACATCCTTGATGGCATGTAACCGTGTAATCAGTGCCTGATAATGGCTTCAAGACATCAAAGCAACAAGGTTTTAAAACAACCTTCTTGTTAGAGTTGTGAGAACAACAAAATAAGTCATCCTTCAGCTGGAGCCTGGTGTGTTTCTGAAAAGGATTGTGAGATGATGTTGCCTGCAGCAGATGGGGAGTGGATTTTTTTCTTAATTTTACTTTTTCTCCACAGTATTTTTGGATTTGCTTGTTGTGAACAGGGAGGGAAAGGGGGGTTTTACAATGTAGATTTACAGAAGGTGAATGTCAAAGCTGCATGCATAAGGGACAACAGTCATGGCAGAGCATCTTGGGAATTAGATGAAAAAGTGCCAGCAGAGTCATTAAATGCCTTTCCACTACCTTACCCACCTGCACCTGTGGTAGCTCCTGTCCATGCCTAGGAGGTGAAATTATTTGGTTTATTGCACAAGAGATGAACATTGTGCATTAGACTGATCCCAGTAGATCACAGACTAACCCAGTGAGAGCTGTCAATCTGACTTCAGAGCAGACAGCCTGCTGACTTGCCAAACCACATTCAAATAAAGCATAAACTATTTTCCAAATAAGCGGTTGTTCTAGCTTTTAGAGAGCAAATAAAAGCAGGGAGGAGAAGGAAGGTGGTCTGCAGGTCAGAAAGAGAAGCAGGGGCACATGGCCAGAAAATTTTCTCACAATTGACTGTGATCTGCTTTTGAAAAATAGTTCCTACTCCATCTGCACCAGTATATTTGATGATAAATGATACTGCTGGTAGAGTGGCAAGACATCTTAAGAGAAAACTAAAGGGCTTATTTGATTATATGGGGATAAAGCATTTGTGCAGGCAAAGCATAATTAAATACCATGCTCTCTACAGCCCTCAGAATGTTGCTGTGAGGTTCAGGTATTGTCTTTTTCCCTCCCTTGTGCACTGATTGCATTTTGCCTACACACACACACACACACACACACACACACATGCACACAGGGTCTGTCAGCTTGCTGGATTTATCACTTTTCTCCTGATTTGAAATGGTCTGTTCATACTGAAAAAAAAACCCAAACTTTTGTACCATTGCCAATAGCTTCCCAAATACTGGTAGTATTCAGGGAACAAGGACAGGGAATGGCTTATTCATCCTGTGTGTTTCTGTCACTAATCATACCTAGAGACTGAATCCTGTTTGAAATACAGATGTGTTTCCTGACTGTTTGCCTAGAAAAACAGACATCTAAATGACAAAGGCTGAAAGGGAACCTGTGGTATAACTGTAGTCTTTAAATTTTTTATTGGATTTTAAGTAGGAAAAAAATTTCTGCAGTGCTACATGGCAGGGAAGTCCAGGAGTTTCTGCCCAGCACCTGCTTGATGGCTTCAGAGCCCCAGATCCCAGGAGCCAGACTGTATGGAGTCTGCTTTCTCCCTGTTTTCTGCCATACCCGACCTAACACAACTGGATGTTTCATCGTCTGTCACTGCACAGAAGCCAGGCAGCACTGTTTTGATGGAGTTTTAAAAGCACCTCTAAGTGCTTTGGCACATAATTATTTCTACAAAAGCTCTCCTCAGCTTCTCCATTCTATGCCTACCCCAGTGTCCTCTTCAAGTTGCCTTTTGCAGCATGGCTGCTGAAACTTTGACGTGGAAAAGGGCACCTGCTGTTTCTGCAATCACTGTCTACCACCCTGTCCATGCCTACCCAGGGAAGCTTGTCAGCTTATTATATTGTCCAGTGGGGGGCAAGGATGGCCTTTGGTCAGGACCCAGCATGCAGGGATCTTTCTGTGAGCAAGCACTTCCGAGCACGACAGCAACAGAAAAAATATTGACAAAACAGTATTTGAAATAGGAACAGGATTCTGCCACAAACACTCCCGAGAGCTCCTTTCCCCTCTCTGTTGTTCTGAGGAGTTTAATCTCTCTCTGCGCACTGCCTTCACCTAATGTCTTTCACAGCACACTCAGGTGTTCTGGGTAATTTCAAGAGTTTCAAGTGCATTCCTCCTATATTTTGAATGCAGACATAGTAGTAACTTCTCCTCCTTGATTTTCTTGAAGAGTTTTGTTAGTGCATTTCATAGTGATTTTACTTGCTCTCTATTTCGTATTTTTAGGCGTCTTTCTGGCAATAAAGATGTATTTTCCCTCATGAGAGAGTGAAGATTGTTTACTCCTCAGCTCTTTAGATCTGCTTCACGTTATTCCATTTCTTTCAGGATAAGCCATTGATATCAGGGTTGGGGAAATATAGTACTTTAAACTTTCTAAAACAAGGGAGGAGCAAAAAAATCTGGGGTGTGATGGTTCTAGCATGGGGTGACAACACTTGTGCCACATCTTGGTGATGGAACGTATTCAGCAGAGACACTTTTCACTCAAATCTGGAGTTGGATCCACAACCTGTTTCCCAGAAAACCACTGGTGGTTATATGCATGGCAAACTATAGTATATGTCTCTTAACTCTTGAGAAAAAGTACTCAAAATCCCTTACGTAGGGATATAACAATCCAAACTCCCTGATGGGGGTGAGAAATGGGGTAAAATGCAGCATGGATGAGGAAGCAAGGGGACTCGGTGGGACAGCCCCCCTGCCAGCAAGACGAGTGATCAGTGAAAAGGTCTCCAGAACAATGGTGCAACACTATTGACCTGGGTGTTCAAACATCACCTTGCTGTTGAGCAGATATTTTGGCAGTCAGTTCTGTGAGGAGGTTTTGTTCTGAAAACTGCTTACTTATGTTCTTCTTGTCCAGCCTTTATGTGGTGACACAGCTTTCCTCTTGCCACTTCAGACTCCATTTCAGTCACCTAGAATAGGTAATGCATTATTCCTTCATGTTCACATACAGAAAATGGCCCAGAAGGTGTAGTCACTTGAATAGCTTAGATCTGGTTCCAGCTCAGCTTTGTCTCAAAAATAATTATGGTGTCAGATCAAGCCAAGCTTAGCTTTTGTCCTGAATATGGACTTCAGACCAACCCAAGTTACATGTGAGCTCTTTGTAAAGCTCGTTTTGAACTTTCCAATAAGCAAAAGGCCTCTTTGGATACAGACCTGTGCCACTGCATCTGCCTTTATTTGAACTGAAATGATTGCTAATCTCTTGAATCTAAAACATCTTTTTTTGCTTCTTAAACTTAAAATGATGGGGAAAAGGGTCTGTAAGACAGCTGCTGTAAGACAAGAAGAGATCAAAATGTGCTAAAACAAGAGTTTCTTTAGCAGTCTGCCAGAGCCTTCAATTTTTTTTTTACCTAGTAAAAATTTAAGACAGTAGCAAAGACTGATTCACACTGTTACTCTGGGCAATTAAGGATTTTTTATAATATTTTGCTACTTTTTGAAGTATCTTAAGCCATAGATAATTCCCTGTAGTTCTAACATCTGTCATTTCCTTGGGAATACTTCACTTGTCAAAAATTAAAATGCATTACTACTAATGAGATATTCTGATCTCAGATTGTCATTTCCGATTCTAAATATAAAAGTAATTACCAGCACATATGACCCCCCACAACTGAATAGTTTTATCATGCTTCCCAGAAGTAACATCAGTACTTTTGTTTTTTCATGTGAAAGAAAAGCCTTTACTGTAATGACACCCTTATAGTTAAGTGGAAGACATCACATAGATACAAAGGAATGAAATAATTCATTCATAACAGTGATTTTGCAATACTTTCTACATAAAAGATTAAAAAATAAATACAAAAGGACAGTTATTAAAGTTCTTATGTACTGTCATATAATGCAGCTCTTGGGTTTGTTTCAAAATGCATGGAAAAAAATACCTAAAAGCAGAGTCTCTGAAAACTGAGTGTCAGCTTAGTCTCTGAAAACTGCAGCAACAGCAGACAATGGTTGTGCTACTTGTAAACCTCAATAAATGAAATGTTTCTTTTCATCGTACCAATATCTCACTTTGTAAACTACACAGCTATTCATGAGAGACCATTTAAAATACAAGCAGCAGATTCATAAACGAGTTAGCTTTCAGGGATAATTTTGCCATATGCAAAGCTCATATCCATCTCCTGCAGCACTTTTCCTTTTTCAGCAGACCCCTTGCAGTAGGCAAAAGTTTCTGTTGGGATCATCATCCACCATGCTATTTGGCCCTCCCAAACTTGTATGGATATCCTGTATTTGATATGGAGTATAAGATGTCTCAGAAGAGAGTCAACAAGTAAGCAGACATTTATAGACTCTCCCTTTATCTAGAACACGTAGTTGAAATTATCTAAACAATTACTGCATTTATACAACCTGTTCCTATTCTGTAATTTAATTCCTCTGCACATGTCTGTACATTATAAGACTCATCTGTATAGCCCCTTCAATGTTTTACACATTGTTTTTAGATAAGTATTAGTGTATTGATAATAGTGATTAAATATTTCTTCACTACTTACTACTCTGTACTGAGAAACTGTATTTTGAACAAACTGTTCTTGTTTATTCCAATAGGAAAATATTTCAGAATAAAGTACTCTACTGGATACCTGATTAGATCAGTATTCAGAAATACTCTGTGTCCCCTTTACGCATTTCATGTCCATTTGAAAGACAAGAGAAGCTGGTGGATTTTTGCCCAAATTCTCCTTTTTCTGTGGATAAGACCATGTGAGAAGATTAAGAGAGAAAGAATTTTCTTGGATCATCAGATCTAGTTTTCTGTTACCTCTATTAGCTATGTCACACACATTTTTCCATAAAGAGACAAGTATCTACGTTTATTTTTTACTCATATCAGTGATCATCTACTGGTTAGGAACATTGGGCTCATTTCCACTTGGAAATTATTCTTGTTTATTTCCAGTTGTTCTTGTATCAGCATTTAGGTCAGTTAAATGCAGTAAGGTCCTTTGGTTAGCTGCCAGAAAATGGGATTTCCTTTCTTCTGATTCTCCTCTTCCTCTTACCCTTGTACTTACTCCTCTTCAGAAAGGACAGATCATCACAACCATGTGCTGTATTTTGGGTGGGACTTTATCAGTGGTTCACAGAGGAAAAATAAGACTTTTTCAGTGTCTGCTGAAAGTACTCTCTGCCTGATCCAGCCACAGGCCCCATGTTGGCCTTCCCACAGCTGCATCTCAACCTGTTCGCCCTGCAGCTGCCTAGAATAACAGTCTTGTTCCTTCTTCCTTTGTTTTCAACTGATGAACTCCAGATCACAGCAGGAGTTTTAGCTATTTAGCGACCTTGTAATTTTGACTTCTATAATGTCATTATCTCTTTATTATGTCAAGATTTAAAGTCATCCTTTTGTTCCTGTACTCTTCCTCCCTCCCAGCTGTTACCAGCAAGAACTCATCAGCACATATGTGCTTCTACTTTTTCTGCCAAACTCTAAGATATTTCTGAGTCCCATATCCAGTACCCAAGAATTTGGTTCTTTTTTCTACTACTGATTAGTTTCCCTCACACCTTGCATTTTGTTTATCAGACATTTCCTTAGTTATCATATACAAATTAACAGACAAAACTCCAGCCCTATTAATAATTTCCAGCAAGGAAATGACATCTAAGTCCAGGAAGATTGAAACTATTTCACTCCCCTTTTATCAAAACTTAATTGAATCATGAGAGCTAAGATAGACTGACACAATCTACTGCCAGGAGATGACAAATCTACATTGTGTTTTATACCGTACCCCATCTAGTTCCTTGCCTTCAATTATTCTTTTAGAATTATGGGATGAATATTGCCCAAATTTCTAGGTTGACTGCATTCAGCATTTTGAGTTCAATTTCTTTATGGGAACTGACATATTTTATCATCAAGTTAAGAATTACTAGGTTCACTCAAAAACACAATAGTGTTTAATAAATTTGTAGGGCTTTCTGTGATGGAATATGTCTATTTGAGCACCTATTCTGCTGAATAAACAACTTATTTGCTCTTAAGTACACTCCAAAGTCTAAATGAGAGCCATTTTTCCGGCATCATAACCTTCTTGATTTTCAAATTGCCTTTTTTTGTTATTGATCTGCTCTTTTATTTTCTATCTGTTCAGTCTAAAGAATGCCTGCTTCTCTATACAGAGCAATATACAGTGAAAATCCAGGAAAATTGTGCCTGGTTCTTTATTCTACATCTGTGAAGGGAGTTTCCTCATTCATATTGCAATTCTCAAATGTTTTTAACTTCTGGAAGTCCTCAAATATTAATCTTCTCAAATGCATTCACACAAGCAAGCACAGATATTAACACTAGGGGAAAAAAAGGAGCCAAAGATGTGTGTGAATTAATTGTGAATCACACAGAACAATAGTACATTTGTTTTTTTAAAACTAGCAAAAAAAGCCTTTCTCACTGCCATTCTCACAAGTGTCTCTATAACCACCTGAAACGTTAAGCTTCACACACCAGAGAACTAGAGGATTTGACCCAGTTGCTAGATTTAAGAGAAACAAGACATACAAAGGAAGAAGGTGGAGGTTTTCAAGACAGGATGTTGCCAGGGTTACAGGAATTTGCTCATGCAATCCTCTCCACCACACTGGGACTCTTCCAGAACTGCTTTGTGCGCCTGGACACTGAAATCAGTGCATACACCAAGGTCTTGAGAATGTAATTTCTAGGTGAGGAAAAACACAAGATGCTGTCTTCAACACTGTTTTCAGCTCATTTTGTTCCTTATTCTTTATTAACCCACATATTCTATGTAAAAAATAAAAACAAAATAGAAAAGAATGAGGTGATCTTGGTTTGAGTGAGTTGTTCAGGTGGTCAAGACATTTTGGTACTATTTCCAGAATGACATCGTTTGAGCAGCGTCTTAATATTTCATACTGGACTTCATGGTAGTACTGAAGAGTTGCAGAAAAGTAAACCTACTTTTTGAGCGTGTATTCATTCATATTTCACCTTATCAGTATCCAATCAAAATAAAATATTGGTTATAAAAGAGTACACTGTACTTTAGAGTACACTACTCCTTTAAAGACAGGTGTTAAGATTTGAACCATGTGGAGCTTCCCTGGCCCTGCCTTGGCTTACACTACAGCTCCCTGTCCCCTGTGGCAATCCTTGCCACTCAGCATCCTGGTCATTGTCACGTCCCGGTCCTGCTTGCCTCTGCATCTTGTGTGAACCTCAAACTCACATTGCAGCAGACTGTGCTTCTAGTTCTATTCTTTGCTTTGTTTTTCATAGTCATTAGTTATCCCATTGATTGATGCAGGAAGCTGTGAGGATATGTTGCTTTTGGCATCAAGCAACTTAAAAAAAATAATAATCTTCATTAAGGAAAGCCAGAGATGTGGTTTATCTAAGGCTCATGTGGCCAGAACCAAAAGACCTGTTAAACCCACCAGTAAGGTTGAGACCAGAATGATCTCATGTGCTGTATTTTCATTACTAAAATGCACCTCAGCAGAAGGTTAACATTACTTGAGTATGTCTTATCTAGGTTTTTGTGAGAACACTTAGTGCACTTCCCAGCACACCTTAAGTTTTGCAGGACTCACAGAGAAAGGGGACAGAAACAGGTTCAGCCTGCTACAGGCACTCTGCCACTGTGATTGAATTGTGGTGTTAATGTAATCCCAACAGTCCCAGTGCTGTGCAGGCATGAACATCCGAATAAAATGCATTGTTCAGAACAGAGGCATTAGACCTTGCCTTGCATCGTGGCATACAGCCCAATCCAGCTGTCTTTTGCACAACCTGGCCCCAGAGCCTCTGGATTCCTGACTCCACAAGCAACCCCTTGTGCTGAGCAGCAGAGCAGAAGTGAGCTGTGCATTCACCACCTAAAGGCAGCTCTCCTGGTTCCCAGCCCTGCCTTATTACAGAGCAGGGTTCCTGTGGGGCATAGAGCAGGGTTTCTGAATCCCTGGAGGAGGAGGAGGAGGAGACGAGGTCAAAGATTATGCTGGAGTGAAGAGCTGGGGCAGGAGTATGACCTTGAATTGCGGTGCTCGTTATGGAGACACATTACAGGCTCGTCACCTCTCTTTTGTTCCTGTTCCAGCTGAGCACTCAGTGTTCCAATTCTCTCCTAATCAGCATCAGCCTTTGTGAGCAACACAGAAAGTTTCCCATTTTCTAGATACATCAAAATAATGCCTTGCTTTCATCTCCTTCCTATAGAGAAACAGAGGGAGAAAGACTGCTTCCATCTCTGTCCCTATTTTGAGACGTTTAGTGCAGCCTTATTGACAATACTCAAAAAGAAATATAGCTTGCTGCCTCCAGAGCTGAAAAACTTGTTTGTCACAATCAGGAATAGCATAAAATCTATGCTGTCACGCCTTTAAAAGCCCTTTAATGGACAGCTGTTAAACCCAGCGTCAGAACAGAGGCATGTCCAGGCAGAAAATGACTTAAGATGCAGTGTGACACCATTACAAAACCTAGGCTCCTCCATCTCCTTTGTTCTGAAGTTTATCTCCATAGTCTTGGGCTCACTAAGTAACTGCAGTCACTGAAGAGAGATTGTCTTCCTTAAAGGAGGGTCTAGTACTGTGTGACACTCAGCACTAGTAGAACCATAGCTAAAATACCCCAGCTGGATGGAGACAATATCTGTCTGCTAGACAATAAATATATTTTTGCCAGCATTTCCTATTGGAAGTCTTGAAAATCATGCAATATGGTTACTTAAAAGCTTGCCTCAGCTACTGAATAGAGACAACGTCAAATATAAAAAGACAGTATCGGTTTGTGAGAACTTTATTCCATGGTCGAATGGTCTTTGGGGAAGCCTAAGAGAACCTGTGCACAAAACAAGAAAACATGTAAGTAAGCAGTGATCCTGACAAATGGCATAACACTTATTCTAATTAACTAAATTTAATTACTGGAGTCAGACAAACCGTCTTTCTACAACCAGCCAACAAAATCAATACCAAGGATTAGTCATAACAAATTTAGTAGTATAGCCTGTTAGGAAAGTGGCTGGACATTTCTTATTAGAAGACCTGCTTTTGAACTAAATATTCCTTGCATAGCTTCATCTGTATGAACTAAAATTGTCCATATGTGATATCTAATTTTGACTACTTTTTCCAGAAAATTTTAGCAAAAGGAGTATAACCATTTCCAAGAATCAAAGCAGTGAACAGGATATTGCTTAGCCATGTAAGAAAAATTATATCCACCTTCTTACCCTTTGCTTCAAAGGGGTACTTAAAATGCAGTAGAAAGTGGAAGTTAGCATCAGGAGTTGGAACTGTGTTTCCCATAGGGTCTAGCTAAAACTCAGCTAAGCTTCACAGTCCTCAGACGCTCCACAGATGCTCTGAAGTGTTTGACAGCTGAAAGGCCCAGAGGTGCAGCCCTCCCTGAGGACAGTGCACCCATTTCCCTCACTGATGCAATCCAGAAAACCTCTCAAAATGCAGGAGCACTGGGAAACTCCCCTGAACAGCTGCTGTGAGTCATTTGGGACCTACCTGGGATAAACAAAGAATTTGTACTTAATTGCACCTTAGGTGGCGCTCAAGCAACCTGAGGAGGGGACCAGTTCTTTATGAATAAGGGATGCAAATCAAAATAACAAGAAATAAAAAGACTGGTCAGGTACAGCAGATTCAGACCTAGGCCTGGGACTGGAGGCAGAGGAGCCAAAGGACCAAAAGCTCAAGAACTGGGCCCATAGGAACCTCATGAGGCTAAACAGGGCCCAGTGCAAGGTGCTGCAGCTTGGTCAGGGCAATCACCAGTATCCAAAGAAAAGCTGGACATGAGCTGGCAAAGTGCACTTGCAGCCCAGAAAGCCACCTGTAGCCTGGGCTGCATCAAAAACAGTGTGGCCAGCGGGGCAAGGGAGAGGCTTCTGGCCGCCTGCACTCATGAGACCCTGCGTGCAATACTGCATCCAGCTCTGAGGTCCCTGACATAGGAAGGACATTAGCTTGCCAGAGTGAGTCCAGAGGAGGTAATGAAAATGATCAGAGGGCAGCAACACCTCTCCCATGGAGACAGGTTGTTAGAGCTGGAGTGGTTTAGCCTGGATAGAAGGCTTTGGGGTGACATTATAGCATCTTCCTAAAGGGGAGGTACCAAAAGGGGGCTACGGGAGACCTGGGGAGGAACTTTTTACAAGGACATGTAGTGATAGGACAAGGAGTAATGGTTTTAAATGGAATGATGGTAGGTTCTGATTAAATATTAGGAAGAAATTCTTGATTGTGAAGGTGGTGAGGCATTGGAACAGATTGGCCAGAGAGATGGTGGGTGTTTCATCCCTGGAATCATTCTAGGTCAGGCTGAACAGGGCTCTGAGCAGCCAGGTTTAGTTGAAGATGTCCTTGCTCACTGCAGAGGGGTTTGGTCTAGATGAACTTTAAAGATCCCTCTTAAATCATTCCATGATTTTATCTTAAGACAAGCACCCAGGCGGTGGCTCTAGTCCATATTCTGTGGAGGCTCTCACACATATCAGTGTCCCCTCCAAGGTGGTTTCCATGTAGACAAAATTCCCTCAGTGAAAGCCAGACAGAAACTTCAATGCAGTGCAATGAGGAAGTCCAGGACATGGGGAAGAATGGGGACTGGAAGGAAGCAGAGGATATGGCAGTCTTTGTTTGGAAAGACCGGTATCTGCCAGGGAAAGCTGGAACTTCCCTTGGAATGGAGAATGTAAACCCCCTCCCTCCAAATTATTATAATTTTGTAATTAGGGGCTTTCAGGCAAAGATGGGAATAGGAATAACAGGCAGACAAACAAAAATCCTACAAAACCCTGACAGAGTCAGAACACAGCCTGACACCCTGTTCGTCAGGCTGTTGGACGCAGTCCAAATAAATCCTCCTGGAGTAACAGATAGGGTTCTGTTGGAGTAGAGATGATAATGTAGAAAGAGTCCAGTGGTGGCAAGATGGGTCTGGTCTTCCTCTGGGAAATTGAGTGGGAAAACAGGCTGGCCTGCTGGTCTGAGTCTCGGCTTTTATCCAGGTAGAAATTTTGGCTCCTCCCACTGGGTGGAACATCTCACAATGGGATGATGAATGTTATCAGTCATGTGGTGAGCCTTAATGGCCCATTAACAGAAGATATCCCCCAAGGGGAACTGGTCCTGGAAGAGATAAGGAACACNAGGGGAACTGGTCCTGGAAGAGATAAGGAACACTGCCCCACCTGGTTTTAACAGCTGGCCCATTAACAGAAGGCACCCACCCCCTCCCCCCAGAGTTATGAAATTTAAACAAAAACAAAACAAAAC
>WBMY01017214.1:0-18447 GCA_013397315.1 Donacobius atricapilla
GAGCGCCGCTCGCACGGGGGCGGCCCGGGCCCTCCGCGCTGCCGCTGCCACCGCCCGGCCCTGCCCAGGGCTCCTTTCCCCAGCTGCGCCCGCGGCAGGATTCCCGGTAATTTCCACATCAAATTGCCCGTAATTACGGGAGCGTGAATACATTTCCGAGAGCAACGCGGTCCGTATTGTGTGAGGGACATGAATACATTTCCGAGAGCAACGCGGTCCGTATTGTGTGAGGGCCGCGTGAACGTCATGTGAGCCGGAGTACAAGAACACTAGTGTGGTTTCATACCACGGTTGCCAACTGCGGCTAGCTTTCAGTACCGCTTTATGCCTTCCAAAGAACTGGGCACCCTTCAGCACTCGTTACACCTCGGCTGCTGTGGGCAGGATCCCGCCGGCCTGGAGCGGGGCCGTGCCTGCCCTTCCTTGCGTGCGGCACAGGGTGTGTGGCCTGAGGGACGGCCCGAGGAAACACGGCGGAACTGTGGGATTCAGTCCGTCCTCCTGCAATTAATTTTCTCTCGAGCAGCCGTTTTATGATGTGTCATGGCTGAAGGAAGCACTAATAGAGGGGAAAGGGTATTTTGAGCACCGAGGATTGCAGTGGTCAGGGCAGGTAGCCCTCAAACCCAAAATAAGTGGCACCAACTTTGTCCTCTTATGGCAGTTGCCTAATCTCCATTCTGAAAAAAATCTTTCAATTTTAATTGAGTAGAAAATTTAGGTTTCTCATATGTCTGAGAAGAATAAATGTAGTCTGTAATGAATAATTTCCCTAGTCTGTTGAACTGTTACCACTGACTATTTTCTAGGGAGAAAAATTACTCCACCGCATCTTTAAACCAGTTCTTTGGCTCAGTGCCCTAAAAGAACACTGCCCATATATCATCTGTATATTTTCTAAAAGCTGTACAGTGAAATCAGACAGAGCTTCACATGCAACTCATTATTAAGAAACACAAGAGGAATGGAGATAAAGAAATAAACAGTAAAATAAAGTGCCTTTGTGACCTATAGTATTTAGAGAAAATCTAGTGCAGTTTCCAGATGGACTCCCATGTCCTATCTCTCCAAAATATGTGTCTAACAATGCCAGCTGAATGTTCTTTTTGGTTTTTTAGCCACCATGTTCAGAAACAGCAAGAAGTTTGCAGATCTTGCTTGGATAAGTAGCTATCACAGTAGATTTTAAATCCTCCACACCGTCAGCTCCCCTCTTTTCTTTTGCCAGGTAATGCTTAACTATACAGACGAATCTGTTTTTTCCCCATTATTGGAGAAGAGCCTAAAGAGCAGTTACAGTGTAGATTTTACTAACAAATTTTCGTAATTTACATAAAAAATAAAAATATTTTCACATTTAATAATTGAAAATCCCCAACAGGTAAAGGCAAATCAGGGTGCTAAAACTGTAAGGTTCACTTTCTATGTTTTACATAGAAAATACAGTGGCTTAATTTCAATTCTTAATTTTAATTAACTTGAATATTTGGTTCTGCTTTTTTTTTTCCTAGTACAATATATTAATTCACACAAACTATGAACTATATAATGACATTGTCTTTAAAATTTTAAAGTATGTCCTAATGTGCAATTAAGTAATTAAATAATAAAGTTGCTTTTGAATTGCTCAGCAATGCTGTTCCCCACAAACTTTTACTGCTAATACATATGAAGTCTTTCAAATAAGCTTCCACATATGTATTTGAATGGCAACCTAAAAATCACCAAGCCCCTTCTCTGTAACATGACACTAATCCTAATACATTGTAGTGTGACAGCCATTACTGACCTAACGAGTCCGATAAAACTTAAATAAATCTAGTTTTGGCTAGAAGAAGCTTTTGCAATTTACCACAATGATCTATAAATCCTCATTAACTCTACAGTGCACTGCTTGATTAGAAAACTACTTAATCAAGATGCTTCCCAAGGAATCAGTTTACACCTAATGACACTTGGTAGCAAGGACAGCTGCTTAATTGGGATTGTAATTTGTTAATTGGGACGCCTTCAGGTGACATGGGTGGCAACCTGTATGGTACAGGTCAGTGCATCCTCCTCATGGCACCTTGCAGCTGCCCCAGTCTGCTCCCACTGCAGGTTCACAAAAAGGTGCCGAAAATTACCTGACACCTCTTGCCAGTGGATCACAGTCACCTTTCCATAACTGGGTAAGACTTCCCATGGGTCAGACTATTTAAAACAGGGAGAAGCTTCATACAGTACAGAATGGTGCTTAGCTACTTGGTCAGCCTAATTTTAATGAAAACATTTAGCCCCTACAATAGCCAAGATTCTTCCTTCTTAAAAAGGCTTAAGAAAAGATTAATCAACACATGGAAGGTAGTAGCATGTCTTTTAAAATGTGCCATTACATGTTGTTCGTTGAAGCATAGTCTTATCTGCAACAACTGCTGAAAACTTGACTTAAACACGCTTTCCAAAGTTTAGACTCAATAATCAGAATTCAACATTTAATACAATAAATAATATTAGCACACAGAACCTGTTAGGATGGAGGATGGTCTGCTGGCTTATTAAAATGAGAACTGTGATTCAGAAAGCTTGTATCTTCCTTTTAACGTGAATTTTCCTATTGCAATATGAAATCTCTGGTACATTGTCTTCGTCAGATGCAGCTTTAATATGAGATAAAGAACATTCAGTGCCTTCAAGCAGGTTCAGATGTTCTAATTTTGCCGTTGCACCTGTACAAAATTAGAGCATGAAACCTGAGGTACTGAAATTCCATTGCTGTTGGAAAGTAGTTGGTTGCCTGTCCATGCAGTTACTAAAAATGACAGAATGTCTTGGGCTGAAAATGACTTTAAAGATCACCTAATCCAATCCCTCTGCCATGGGCTCGGACACATTCCACTGGAACAGGTTGCTCAGAGCCCCTTCCAACCTGGCCTTGAACCCTTCCAGGGATGAGACATCTACAGCTTCTCTGGGCAACCTGTGCCAGGGCCTCATCAAGCTCAGAATAAAGAATTTCTCTCTAACATCCAATCTAAATATCCTTTTTCAGTTTAAAACCTTTTCCCCCTTGTCCTATCACTACAACCTTCGGTAAAAGGTTTATGTCTTTCTTAGGAACCCACTTTAAGTACTCAAAGGCCGAAATGAGATCTCTGGGGAGCCTTCTTTTGTCCAGACTGAAAATCTCCAACTCCAAGAGAGGTACTTCAGCCCTCTGATCATCCCTGTGGCCTCCTCTGGACCCACTCCAACAGGTCCGTATCCTTCTTATTCTGGGGACCCCAGAGCCTGATGCAGCACTGCAGGTGGGATCTCACCAGAGCAGAGTGGAATCTGCTTCCTCATCTTGCTTCTCTTTAGGCAGCCCAGAATTATTGCAGAGATCAATGTCTGAATTCCAGCGAGCCGAGATGATGATTAAAGCTCAATTAATCTATTTAAGCGGGTACTTGCAATGAAATGGTTTGGCTGATTTCTTCTCAACAAAGCATTACCTAGAACTGGAGATACAGCTCCAAAAAAGGACAGGACAGGGAGGGAAGCTGCATATTACTTCCACTGAGCTCTGCTAATGGAAGCAGAGAACACCCAACATCACTTGACATAGGGTGAGCTAACCAAATGTTAGAAAAATACACTCTTATTGACTGCTTTTGAGAAAACCCTGTGATCTTTTATTACTGCTGGCATGTACACACCACCCATGACAGCAGTGTCACCACAGCTTTCTCAACTGCTGTCCCTGGAAATTCCTGTAAACTAGTGACTTAGCATTTTGCAGACAGCTTCACAGGATTATTCCCAACTAATTGATTTATTTTTATTCATATATACAAGGATCAGGGCCACAGCCAAAAAGAATACTGCCTTGCTTTCAAAAGTGAGAAAGAAACACACTGTTTTCCTTGTAACATTAGGAAAACAATTTGCAAGAGAGGAAGCAACTTAAGAGTATGCACTAAATACATTTCACATCAAACAGTGCCTGTACTTCAGCATTTCAGACAGCTGTCCTGGAGATTTTGCTATATGTGAGAAAAGAAACCAACTTGTAATGCATTTTAAGTTCAACGGGGTTTTTTTGTTTGTTTATTTTGTTTTTTTCCAGAAAAGGGGGATTTATAAAATTTTGCTGGGAGGGAAACCTTACTTTTTTCTCCACTATCATTACCCTTATTTCTCCATAAACCTTGCAAAACCACCACAAGGTGCTTAAAGCCTATTTTCCAACCTCAATACCAGCGGCAGTCTATTACAACACCTGCAATGACGATAATGAAAACTGTTTCATAAAACCCTGTGGCAATTACAGCTGTGTACACTCTGCTCATAATACCAGTTTTAAAAGGACATTAATTATGCTCTGATCTTCAAACTGGACTGATTAGTCATTATGATGCTACACAGTGATTCACACTCCAGATGACTCATACAGAGAGGGTAATTATCCAGCCGGACTTCTGTAAGTCTGCTGTTAAATGAGAGAGCTCGTTAAAAGGCTGAGGGCTTCTGTTGAATGAATGAAAAAGCAAGTGTGGAGAAAAAAGAAAATCAGTACTTCCAATCAGGTAGTGTTAGATGCCTACCTGACTAATTTGCATATTTAGTTTGAGACACAGGTTTCCTCTTAGCTGTGACCATGAGTTTTATTAAGGAAATACCTTTCAGTTTTATTATACAAGTAAAATCCTTCTTTATATGTTTAAGGTTGACTTTGTACATGTATGCAGATTATTAGTGTTCAAAAAAAAAAAACCAAAAAAAACCCCAACCAACCTTGTGACATACCAAAATATTTTCCCAGCTTCCACATAAAATAGCATTTTTATCTCTGCTGGTAGAACACATTAGAATTTTTACTGTATTAAGTGCCTCCTGTAACTTTTACAGAAGTTGTATAAAAAAAAAGCAAACAAAAATTCCAAAGTACACTCCGACAACCAATGCTCTGCGAATACTTTATTACACAAATTACATTCAGCTTCAGAAAATAGTGTTCTAACAGTGATACCATCTAAAAATAAGACATTCCAGAAACACATCAAGTTAGGAAGAAGAAAAAAATTAAATAGAGACTTTTTTCTTTCCTTCAATGCAATATCATGTTAGTGATTTAAAAAAATAGAAGAAGACTTAGCAGCTTCATTTTCTTGTGGCACTGTATATTCTCTGTACTGCAACAGGTTAAGGACATTGAAGAGGAAAGGCACAAAACAGAAATTGGCAACTGAATAATTACGGGAAAAGTATTTTGATGAAGCAGATAGTAAGACTTATTTACAAGATCCCCATATTTGATGATAAAATACTACTGCTTTAAATCAGTCCTGCAATTAGAAGACTTTGCTTTATTAAGATGTTCACATAAAAACCAACGGCACTGATATGGAATTTCCATACACTCCTCCATTTGAAAAACATAACTAAATCCAAACAAAAATTAAAGGAACCAGTGTACAGCCTCACACAGACTAGAACAGTTTACAATTAAATACACAAGATCTTAAACGTGCTTAAGGGAAAAGGAATCTGACATTCTGGGTCGAACCGTATAATGGAGAACGCAAATATTGGTTTCAGGATGATGAAGTTGCTGGTGGCAGTGGAGATGCTGAACACTCTTCCTCGGAATCGGTGCCATCATCTTCATCTTTTTCTTGATCACTTCCTTCAGTGCTCAGCCGGTCAAACCCTTTTCGGCTGTAGCCTTTGTGACTTGCAAAGAAGTTCCCAAGGTTAATTCCACGACCGCCTTTCCCTATGGAAAGGAAAGAATGTTCACAAGGCTTGCTTTAACTGTAGGGGGGGAATAAAAATATATCTGCTAATCAACCACTATAGTGGTGATTATTTTAAGTGTGCTTCCAGAAACTGTTTTTAAAGATTCAGCACATAAGCCACAAAAGCTAGGTGTATCTATTAGGAAAGAAGAAGGAAATTCATCTTTGAGGTAGAAGTTTCAGACTATGCTTTTTTAGCATCCATTATTTCATTAACTCTACACAGGTTACTGATGTTCCTACCCATTTGCCCCTAGTTTCCAAGTGCTTCATTTCATTCATCAGATTCACAATAACTCATTATAGCTGCTGCTCTCCCACTGGTAGTGACTCATCCTCTTTAGTGAACAGATAATGACAGATGAAAGTTGTTGTAAAAGACATTTGCAAAAACCCGTGATCTTTGCCCCCAATCCTTCCTCTGAGAAAGTTCCATCAAATCTGTTATTCAACAAGAATACAGAAAAAAACCCTCCAGTTACTGCATTTAAAAACATCTTCAGTGACTACTTACCTCTAAGTCTGCCTAAAATTCTGCCTGAACTAGAATCAAGTTTGTGTTCCCCATCAGCTGAAAAATAAAGTAAATTTCAAAAATAAGCTAAACCCCCAATGTTCTGCTATCAAATAAGTACCTGTATTTTCTGATAAAAATCACAATACAGTACGAGTATTTTTCTGATAAAAATTCAACAAACCAACTGGCAGCTCTAAGAAGCCATTTATCACAGTACTGCAATTGACTAGAGTGTTAGCATATTTGATATGCTATCTAGCACATTTGGTATGCTAACACTTTTGAATACAAAGAGTCAGGAAGCTGTATGCTGAAATCTTCAAATACAATACATCCAATTCAGTTGCACAGCCATATTAGATTGCTGAACAGTCTATTCTGCCACAGTAGGTCTTGACCAGCAGCAGAGCTGTGTTGTCTATTCCATGTACATTTTCTTCTCTGGATGAAAGTATCTTGATAAAAGAGTTTTGTGATACAAAATGAAGTCTAGTGATCAAATGCCAATTGCAGTCTGCCAATTTATGAAAAATAATGTTATTATACAATATGAATTTAGAACCATTTACGTAAGTTCTAAGCACCAATTAAAGCTTTCAAAGCTATGGATTAAGGTGCATTATGGAAGCATGTCTGACTCACAGAATTGACTACATAGGAGAGAACAATAATGCATAATCTTTCATAATGGTATCTGCTTTCATTTTGCTTGTATCTCTGTAATATCCACGGAATCTTTTGTTCTTAGCAATTTAAAGATCTCATACTAAAAAAACAAACTATGCTTGCAGTAAGAAGATTTCTGAGTTCTAGACAATACAACATGGATTTATTCTAGTCATTTCTGAGACACCAATTTTTGCCTTGACACCAATTAAAGGTTTTGATACATACTCTGAAGAGGGGCAGCTTGAGATGCACTATTAAAGGCTAAGGGGCTGCAGGTGCTGTGTCCCTGCCAAGCCTTAGTTGGCATGCAGCACCACTGCAACTGTTCAGGAGGGCAAAGACACAGGGACCTGCTCTCTTCATACCCTCACCCCTCAGTGTTCAGTGATATTTGGAACTGGAATAATAACAGCCTGTTCTCTAGAACAGTTACTCACAGTTATCTCCATAGACAGTTGTCTTCCTCCATCGAATAAATACTAAAATTGCCAGCAGGACAACAACAGGGATAATGAGAAGAGTTGTAATAAGAACAAAGGAAACTCCAGTGCTGCTGGCCTGTTGGACCAAGTGTTGTTTATCCATATTATTTAGGTCTGTCGATTCTGGCTTGTTTTTCAATTTGGCTTCAACAATTGTTTCTGATTCTTTAAAAAGAAAACAATTTCCATATGTAATCCATATGCATCAAGCAACACAGAACAAGGGGTTACAGGAAACAACAAGCTAGGGGACCTTAAGTGCTTTGTAACAAGGAAACATAAGGCAAACTCTTATGGAGACATTTGTGGCTTTTGCTGATGTTATCCAAATAAAAGGAAGAAAAAGTCTGAATGATACCACTCACTAGCAAAGATTCCCTCTTCTTTTCTCAAATGAGGAAAGGAGATGCGTCAAACAGTTTTGTCCTAAAAAGTACCTACTATTTAAAGTAAAATTACCCTAATGATCCATTTTTGCAAATAACTCTGTGGTGTAATATCAATTAAATATCTCCTTTTGATAAAAAAAATCCACAAGAAATCCAGTATACATCATATAATCATAAAAAGAAAGGAAAAGTTTAAAGCTCTTTCTAATGAAACTGTGACAAAGGGTTAAATTTTCAGAACTGTTACATTTCATGAAGGTTTGATCCTACAAATCTGGAGAGCGTTTGAAAACTGCATCCAGTCATTCCTGACTAATTTGTTAATTCTATACCCACAAGGAGAAAAACTATTTCAGGTGAAAAACCTTTATGATGTTGCATATGCTTTGTGGTAACTTTTAGTAAGTAAAAACTGTCTAGCTATATATTTTGAAGTCAGACCGAAGAGCAAGTAGCTGCATCACAAACACTCTCAATCAACTCTGTTTTGATTCTTACCAAAATTAGAATGATGTTCTACCCTGAAGGAACAGCAAATGGTTCAGTTTACACTCAAGGCTAATACAATGATAACAATATCATTGTTGTAACAAGTACAAGGATAACTATGATACAATGAAAACATGCTGTGTGTTCAAGAAGTAGTTACTGCTAAGGAAAACTTTCATCCATCATCTTTCTCACCTCGGGGTAAAGCTACAGTTCTCCATACATTTTCCCCCGTGTCACAGCAGTACAAGCTGTGCGACATGTGCTAACAGTCTGTCACCAGGAGGCTGTGAGAGTGCAGGCCACTCCTCTCCATTTATTAGCAAATGACACAAAGTCCATCGGCTCTTCCAACTCCCAGTGGAGCTGAAAGGTGTTAATTTCAGCCTACCTACTCTAACAAGTTTTATACATTGTTACTTAAAACCTTTTTCTTATCCCGGTGTTACTATTGCATTTTTTTCTCTATGACATTAGAAGTGTCAGCTGAAGAAAGCCAAAATTCATTTACATATCCCTAGATACACTGCACCCTGTAATGTCAACACTTCTCTTTTCAGTGCTTGAGGCAGGCTGATGTACCAATGGAGATAAAATAAAAGGATAACAGTGATGGCAGTAAGCATTTCATTGTTTTGTAATGTTAGCCTTCCTTATTCTATATGCTTTCAATTAGCAATTGGGATTTTTTGGACTTGTCTCTGTCTGGATATACATGGCTGAAGCAAACTACAAAAGCTCTGAATTTAACTAAAGAAAACCAGTTAAGAACATTTGAGCATTTTAAATGCCTTTATAAATACTACCGTGATCTGGTACTGTTTTTTTGAAAGGTAATTGAGCTACATAATAGAATATAAATGGTTAAAATTACTTTTCATCTACCTTAATTGGTATTTTACCCCTTTCAGTCTCCTATGTGTGTACTATCTCCTTATATTGTTCCTACATGCTTTCATTTCCTTTTTCCTTTTTTTTTTTTCATTTTCATGGAGATCAATAAAATAAAAGGTCTACTAAATCTATGAGAAGAAATGTAAATAGAAAAGAATGGTATTTCTTGCCATATGGTGTGACTGACAAGGCTGTGTACTGAAAGACTACACAAGAATATAAAACAACTGCCGTTTCAAATGACCCTTTTTTTGGTGGTGGAGGGTTGTGGAGCAGGGGGAGGGTGCTGGGGAGTAACTGTTGCAGTTGTATTTCAGCGGTATTTCTGCATCTAAGGGCGCTGCCACAGATACCAATCTGGACCATACCAGATGGTACAACGGAATTAATGCATTCGTTAAATTTCATTCTGTGACAGTAAGGCACTTGTCATCACTGAAAATGGAATGTTCGGGTTGGCTGTGAAATAGCACCTACCAGGTAACACTGTTATAGGCTTCTTTCTAGCGCTTCCTATAGGAACTCAAAAAAAAAAAAAACAGTCAAACTAGTCAGCATTCTTCCCTTCAGCTTGGCAGAAGCAGCCCTAGTCTATACGAACAAACTGATCCCTACATTTTCATTATGAATCAGACTAACCTTTTGTCTCCTGTACCTCAATACCAGCCTTTTTAACTGACCGATGTTCCATTTCTGTAAAACAAAATCATTCTTCAGGACAACTCACATTTCAGAAAGGCACTCAGTGACATTTTCCTGCTAGCTTTCTCAAGTGTACAGTACAATCCTACAGTAAACATTCCCATCAACACCTGAATTTCACCATGGAGAGTCAATATAAACTATTCAGTAGCTCACAAAAGGCCATAGGAAAAAAACCGGAAGGGCTCAGTTCATAAAAGTTGCTTGCAATAATCAGCTTTTATGAAACAGAAAGATTCTATGCATATGCCTAAAGGTTCATAGATTCCCACAAAATAAAACTGTTTATTATAATCAAAATCATAGTGAATTAAAGGCTAGTTGAATCACGGTTTCTTAGCTACTGCTCTTTTATACTTCTGCAAAAACCAAAAGGAAAATTTTATACAGGGACTTCCCTCATCTAACCTGTAAAAATTTCATAGCTTTTTTATTCTCATGTTTCTTTGAATAAAAGCTGAGAATTGTTCATGTTCAATTTACTAGATGCAGATAAAAACATATCCAATCAGAATTACAATTTATCTGAGCCAGTCTCCCGTTTTTAAGAGCAGCTGATTCCAAATACCCCAAAGGAAAATCCATGAACTATAAACAAAACAAATACAGAATAACTAGTTTAGTCATTTATAGCAGCAGACTCTTACTAGATGACTAACATCCTGAAGCCTAAGACTTTATGTCTGTCATACATTTTTTTTATCCCATATAATGGAGGTGTGGATGACATTTTTATTCCTGTAAAGCATGTAACCTCTCTCTGAATCCTATTAAATTGATGTCTGACTAATCAGACATTAGCCTGAAGTGAGGCTGCTTGCCTTGGGGGTAACTAGATTAAAATTGGCAAGTGTTTCCTCTGTATGAAAATAGGACTTCAGATTATACGGGATTAATTTGCTAGTGATAAATGCTCCCAATGAAATGAACATAATTTTTAAGTTGACCTCTGTTTTTAATTCATACCTCGAGATTTTTCGGCATGATAACCTCACAGGTTATCAGTTCTCAGCAAATGATACACTGAAATTACTAAAATACTAGAGTAACACATTTGTTTAAGCAGATACTGGCAACGGATGTGTAAGGCAAATGCATGTTCCTTCTGTGACAAAATCATGTGCCCAGGACTCTTCTTTGACAGAGCACACAACAATGCTGAACAGTCTTTTAATGAAAACTGAGCAGCAGCACACAACTGCTGCAGGTGAAGCTTGTAGTGCACTTAAATCATTCATTATGTCACCAGGTTCTTGGCCAGGGGTATCAGATAAGTGATACTGAACTGAAGGTACAAAACGTGAAGTTAGGACATTAAGAACAAAAAGAACATACTTTCAGTGGATGCAAACTTCCACACTGCTTTGGCATGAACATCTCCAACAAATACTGTTCTATCTTCTGAAGCAACAATATCATGTGGCATCTCAAAGCTCTGTGAAGATAAGCAGTCACAGATTACCCTTAAGTGTCCACGCTTTCATGAGGCCTTCTTAACCCCTAACTTGAGCCTGGTCAGGTTCAATCCTGCTTTAGACTGGAAAATGCAGAAGGTGCTGGTGTGAAACCCCAGTGTGTGAAAGGAGAGGAATTCAATTTCTACTGAATGTTTGCCTTCTCCAGGGATAACAACATAGAGATTATTCCATGTATTAATGCTAAAAAATGATATTATTTCTATTTATATATTTCATTTTATCACATATATATTTTCAAAAATAATCTTGGTTCGAAGCCCACAAATTTAGTTTTTGTTGAAGTTTGTATGCAAAACTATTGTTAAAGTTTGTATGCAAAGCTATTTTCTACACTCAGAAAAAATAACTCTCAATATAATTTAAAGTTGGACTGCAAATAGTGTATGTGGTACGAAGAAGTGGGAATATTAACATTCATTCTTTAGTCTAACACAATATATAGAAACTGTTAAAAATGCCCCACAATTTTTATGTACAATACTGCATGAAGAAGATTTAGCCTTAACTTACACACTAGTATTCTGTAAAGAGGGATATAACTATACAGTTGTATATTATTTCTGCTTAGGAATAAGCTATATTTTTTGACAAATTACTAGCATCTAAATATATGAATATTTCAATTCCTTCATTATCCTCTTATATTAACTTTTAAGAACTGTACTGGCAGTAATAAAGTAGGCTTATCCTGGCTGAAGATATTATCTGTAGAAATAAACTAGTAATAAAACTAAATAATTTTCAAATGTGTACTGCATGTAGAAGCTAAGACCCAAAATTCTAGTGTCTTTATTTAGTTCTATAAAGAATTCCTTTGAATACTTTACATTATAGAACATCTTGTTTTCTGCAATAGTCTTATGGAAGTTGGAAAAGTAGAACATTACCAATGTTCTCATATATATAATTATATGCATCAGGCACTTTGTGCAGTACTCTACCTTTCTAAGTGGAACGAAAGTATCAATTATTTCTCCAGTAGAGAAGTTCATCACAAATCCTTGCACTGATTCTGCCTCTCCAGGATAAGGCATTCCATTAACTGCAAAGAGGAGACCACCTGCAACAATATTAGATTAGCCTTAAGAACCGACACATAGCAAAATGCAGTGAAGATGGAACTGTAATAGTTGAGATTAAAAAAGGCTGTCAGAGAGAGAGAGTCAGAAAGGTATCTCAACAAGGAACTAAACTACAAGAGGTAAGTTAAGTGAGGTGTAACAGCTGAAACTTTGTCATTTAAGAGATGCATACTTAGTTCAAATGAGAAGAACCAGCAAGGCAATACCTTACATAAAGTTTAAATGTAAAAGAACTGTGAAGGTGTTAAAAAAATAATCTGAAGAATGCTTTGCTACAGATGGTTGACCTGATAGCAGAAAGTTCTTTCAAGGCATCAAAAGCAGAAAGTCAGCTGGGGATTAAGTGGGACCACAAAAGGAAAAGATGTGAAAGGGGAAGTCAGGGATTAGAGGCCAATGACAAAGAAATGGGTTTTGTCAGTTTTTTCTGTTTAATATTTTGGGAAGTTTCAAACACTCATTTTTTTTCCTAGCAAAGAGATCAGAGGAGACAGCTCAGCTGGAAGCACAAGGTGTAAGACAAGTTGAGGTTTAGTAATTTATGAGGTTTAGATGGCATTCACTCAAATTCAGAAGGAAACCAAATGTGAAATCACAAACTTCAGGCCAAATTAAGTAACCCAGCACTGCAAACAGCCACTTCTCCAGAAGTCAAGCAGAATGCTGAAGTAGTGCCCACCTAGAAGGACTCAAAAGGGTGCTTGCAAACACACATTATCAATTTGGGCATCCATTTCCAGTAAGATGGTATTATCCATAATGAAGAATAAGACGTGTAAGTGTGGCCTGTCAGAACAAGTTGGTATGGCTTCTCTAAGGGTTGTGCCTCAGCTCTGGACAGGGAGAAAAAGCACACAAGTAAGCAGATTCTACAGACATACTTGCACTTTCAGAAAACTCTCAACAAGGTAGCGCATAAGAGGTTATTGAATGTGAATTATCAAAGGGTTGAATGAAAGATCCACTAATGAACAGGAAGCAAGGAGCAAAGCTTACGGGCAGAGCTTGTAATTCTTCAGGACAGAGAAGTCTGAATAGTATGACCTTGAAGTAATCAGGGTCAGAAATTTTATTCATTAATTTACATCAATGACTGAAAAATGGGGTGAGTAATGACATCTAGCAGTCTGAGGAAGATAACTAAGTTCTATGGAGAAGTCAAAAGCTTGATGATACTAAGGTAGTCCAGAAAGACTTTTTATAAGAAGAAGTTGTTACAGATGACAGAAGAGCATCTGCAAAGACAAATGTAGAGTGATGTTTCTTCTAAAAAAATAATCTAGATTATGCCTATGTGATGTTTGAACTTGGAACTGGCAGCTACAGCCCAGGAGAGACATCTCCAAGCCACCCCTAAAAGATTCCTGAAATCTCCACTTCCATATACAGTGTCAGATAAAATTTCAGTAACATGTCTGGCATCATGAGGAGGAGAATTAGGAATGGAGGGGACAGTTCTACACTATGCAAAAACTTAGCATGCACACATATTGAGTACTGAGTGCTCTTCTACTCTGTATCTCAAAAAGGTTCCAATGAAGCTAAAGATGCTGGAAGAGAAAGGCAAATACAATACTCAAGGGGCTGAAGCAATTAATTAATAAATAGCTTATGAGGAAAGACTAAGGTGGCTGGGGTTCTTTGGTTTGAAGAGGATAAGGCAAGATGAAGGGGCATCAAACTGGCAGAGTGGGAACTGTTATTCAGCTCCTGCAATTCTGAGATTGAGAAGCACTCAGTGAAACCAGGTCACTTTTTATATTGAAAATAAATAAATAAAGTGGATAATGAACTTCTGGAGTCTGAAATGGTGGAAGGCCGGACAATACAAATCAGTTCAAAATGTGATTAGAACTTATGGCAATATGACTGTAGAAAGATACTGTGAAGAAATGATCAGAGGTTACCTCCTAAAACTGCTAAATAAAGGGTTTGTGAATGCATGGAGAATAGGAGAGCAATGACTGCAAAATGCATCCAGGCTTACACACACTGCCAGAATCCCTCTTTCGACTGTCAGAGACAGACAGATACCAAGCACCTCATCCAGCACAACGTTTTTTTATATTCTTGACAGACGCAAAAGAGAGAAATGTGATATTAATTTGGTATTAAGGAGTCAGGAGCTCAACATGCCAAAATTCCTCATCCAGTTCTTAACGGTTACCCTACCTTCAGTATCAGTATTAAAAATCTAATCCCATAACTTAATACAGTAATTGTTAACCAGACTGTGATATTAAAAAAACACAGTATTTTCTGCTAGCTTTCAGTTCTTTTGTTTTATGAAACCAAAAACCCTTCTTGATCATTTGGTCTTAATTTTGCTCTCTTCAATGGAGTTCAAAATGAATACTTAGAAATTTTATTATTAATAATAGTTCATTATTAACTGATTAACTGTGCAGTCACCCGGAAACAGCAAGATCATCTACTTGTTGACATAACATTTAGGGAGCAGTCATTTCTTAGAAGCAGAGATTAGAGGCAAGCTTCCCTCATCTGCAAGTAGGAAAACAAGCAGTTCTCAAATTTTCCATTGCATCAGGATGACTCTAGAAGATAATTAATATTTGTCCTAAGATAACACAATAGCCCTCCAGGAAATAATATTGACATCCTGGCACTAAGCAACTACTTGAAATATGAACAACAGGAAAAAAAATTACCTGGAACATATGAAACTGCAAACAACTCTTTTCCAAATGCTTTGTGTTTGATCTCTCTTGTGAACTCCCCAGTCTCCAACCTGAAGCACTGAATTCGACCATTTTCTCTGTCTGCAACGCACAGCTGACTTGAGTCAGGGATTAGGGCTAAGCTGTGAGGGATACGAAACTGTCCAGGCTTGGATCTGCCTAGAGAAGTCTCTGCAATAAAAAACCCCCAAGTTTGCGTTAAAGTGTACACTGGGATTATCAGTTTTACTTAGAAACAGTAGTATGCCACATATTGCAATGTAACCCTGGGAAAACACTAAGGTCAGCTTGCTTTCTCCTAGCATTTAGGTAGATAACTCACGGTAGCCTATTGCATTTTCTTTAAAAATCCCAAATTTAGAATTTGCCGTTTCCTGAGAATATTTAGCATCGTTTATTGTGATACATAAATCTGAGTCAGGAAGAAATACAATTATTCATAAAACTTAAAACAGACGAAATCACAGCATAAATCTGGCAAAAAAAAAGGTTCCTTTCTTATACATCTAGGAAAAAGAAATGGCTTTATGAAAATCAGAATATTTTCTTGACAAAACAGAACACACCAGTATTTATTCTGAAAGCAAGATAACAACCCCCTACTTTTTATTTTTAGTAAATATATAACCACTACAAGTAGCTGGGGAAAAAGCCAAGAGAAAATTGGGATGCAAGGACAAGGCTGAAATTCATGTAGGGCCTGGAAGGTATTTCACTTACAGAAATTAATTAAAAAAACCTAATAGTAACAGCAGCAATTTTTTGGTCCATGATGAGTTCATGGTAACAGCAGTATGGATAAAGTACCAAGAGCCCTGACTGTACCTTCTCCCCACTGCATCACATACAGTCCATTTGGTGAGAACTGAATAATCCGACTGTTGCAGTAGCCATCAGAGACATAAACGCTGCCAGTGATTGGGTCCACAGCCACATCAGTTGGTTGACAGAAATGAGTTTTGTCACTGCCTGGTTGCAAAGCCACTCCTAAGATCAGTAATGGCTCTTTGTCATTGGCTCCTAGTTTGAAAACCTTTTTTTCAGTCAAAGGAAAAGAAAAGAGGTTTCAGTAATGGAAGGTGAAACCTAAAACCTAGATGGCCTAGGGAAAACTCTTATCACAGCATATGAAATAAATATATATATCAAACTATAATATAATCTTAATATATTGACCATAATATATATTATTAGTTTTTCAGTAGTGCTGATTCTAGGAAACTTCTGCTTAAAATACAAATTTTCCGTCATTACAAAGCAACAATTTAGTGTCACTTTCTAGACTTAAGTGCATCGATATGCAAAACACATAGCAGAAAATTGCAGAGGGATCTTGAAATCTTTGAGGGGCTCCATGAGAACCTTGTGAAGTTCAACAAGGCCAAGTGCAAGGTCTTTCACCTGGGTTGGCGCAATGTCAAGCACAAATACAGGCTGGGAGGAGAAGGACTGCGAGCAGCCCTGAGGAGAAGGCATTGATTTATGAGAAGTTCAACATGTGCTGGTAATATGTGCTCACAGCCAGAGGTTCAACCACGTCCTGGGCTGCACCCAAAGACCCGTGGGCAGCAGGGGAGGGAGGGGATTCTGCCCCTCTGCCCCGCCCTGGTGAGAGCCACCTGCAGAGCTGCCTCAGGCCCTGGGGTCCCAGCACTGGAAGGACATGGATGGACCTCCTCTCCTATGGGGAAAGGCTAAGGCAAGTGGGATTGCTCAGCCTGGAGCACAGAAGGCTTCTGGGTGACATCATTGTGGCCTTTTAGTACCTGAAGGGAGCCCACAAAAAGAGGGAAATGGACTTTTCTTGCATGTAGTGATAGAAAAGTGAGAATGGCTTCAAATGGACAGGAAGTAGGTTTAGATTAGATATTAGGAAGTTCTTTACCATGAGGTTGGTGATGCCACTGGCAAAGTTGCCTGAGAAGCTGTGGCTGCCCCACCTCAGAAAGTGCTCCAAGCCACATTGGATGGAGCTCTGAGCAACCTGGCCTAGTGGAAGGTGTCCCTGCCTATGATAGAGTTCCAACTCTGAACCATGATTCTATGGTCTGAATCTATGATTCTATTATTTCTCCATGCTATGTCCTTGTAGCAAATTATTCAAAACAACTATATTCCATGAAGTGCACAGGGTAAATTTCTGTAGGCATATTCGTAATGTTATTCTTAACAGACCTAGATAAGCAATGTATGTCAAATCTCTAGGAAAATAGAAGTCTTTTTTAGCAAAATATTGTGGTCGTGTTACTAAAGCTTCAGAAACATACCTGGTGAAGAGCTACATCAGTGACCCAGTAGTTACCATTTTTATCTATACTCAAACCATGTGGTAAATAAAATCTGCAAGCACAAATGTAGAAGAACAAAGTTAAAAACATTTTTCTGGAAGAATGATATAGTCGTGAAGATTTCATTTTTTATCTATGGATCAAAAACCAAACACTGTACATACTAACTTATGTGCAGCATTTAATAAAAAATACATCTTTACAACCTAGAATTTTCTTGACAAGAGCATCTCAGTTTTGAAATTCAGTAAATCTCAGACATCTCACTCAGGCTACTTTAGCATCTATAAGGACAATGTACAATATTCATGAGCTCTGCACTTCTGTTAATCTGGCTGGTAGATGCAATTGTATGAAATGTTAGAAAGCAGAGGTGATAGAGATGGCAAAATAATTTTAGTATTTGTTGATTTTTTATTTATTTTTTTTTTACTTGAAGATACTCAAAGGCTACAATTACACAATTGCATATAAATATACAAGCATAATGTAAAACACACAAAAATGGGTTTCGGGACTCTTTGGCATAAAATATACAGAAATATTAGTTCAATTAATAAGAGCAAAAAACCCCAACTCACAGACTTTTGCCTGTGGAATGAAGCAGTCTTGCATTACTTGGATTCAGGACAAGAATTGTGTTCTGTTCAATTGGTCCAAGTCCTCTTTGCTGATAGACAAATTTGCTGTCAAAAGAACTGTACAAAAAAATTGAATAGAAAGCCAGCATTAGAGGGTTCTACTGATGAACAACATAAACACAACTTAAAGACATGTTTTGTATTTAATTCCAGATGGTTCTTTTTTCTTTAAACCTCTTTATAAACCTTTTAACATCACTGTATGATTGTAAGAGTTAATAGTGTTTTATGTCCGCATTTTCTACTGAGGTTATGACTTCCGAACTAAAGGAGCACCAAATCAACCCAGCAACAATTGAAGATAGTTCTAAAGCAAGTAAATAAAAACCTATTTTCAATTTTTTTTTTTTTTTTG
>WBMY01017214.1:18480-33306 GCA_013397315.1 Donacobius atricapilla
ATTTCGTTGCCATGGCAACCCAGAAATGAGAATCCATTTGTTCAAATCAAATTTGTTTCAAATCCATTCGTTAATCCCACGAGAAATCCAGCCATGATTGATGCTATTTGGTAAACAAGAATATACTTTGTAGTCACAGAGAAGGCTATGAATAAAGCTATTAAAACTATATATTGTACAGTTCTAACAGTCTCACATGTCCATAACATTAAATATGTATATGTCTAGAATTTTTAATGTGGAAAAGCAATATTGACTTCATATATAACCAGAAAAATCAATAGAGAATGTGTTTAAGTTTCTGTACAGGCTATGATCTAAAAATAATATTTAGATACTGCCATTGCATATACAGTAACTATCTGTAACTATTTAATTTCTGGTAGAAATAATGTCTAATGGAAAAAAATCCTTTTGACTATGAATGGTTAAGCCAAAGGTGACAGCTACTAAAACTCTCTCCAGAGTTCTGCCATCATGTAGAGGCAGACAATGGATAAATGGTAATGACACACAAAGGCCTACACTGGTGTTGTACTTTCTTGTTTAAACACGATTCAGCAGGTGCCGTTATATTCTCTGCCATTCATGACAGTAATCTGGAATGACAAGTTCTCTTCATTTTAGTTTTATTTTAAAAGGAGTCTAACACTCGTAAGGGCTTGCTCTAGCTATGGATGACCACAACTGGACCATCAACAGTGGACAGACCGAACTCATTTTTATATAGATAAACCTAGACAGATAATTGCAGAAAATCTACACAAATAATCATAGAAAAGAATCTTAGTGATCTTAGTGTATCTCTGCAGAACTGACTATGTAGACTACTTAAAATAATTATTGGCTTTCCTTCTTATGATTTTTGCTTCTTAGTAACAGTGCTGTCTAGATGCTTAAGTATTTCCTGCTATTCCCAACTCTTCTGGGAACTAAGTGCTTTCAGTGTAAACCAGAGACTGTATAGTATGCAGAGAAATTCTAGTGAACTTGAGTTTATGGGAGTGATCTTCCATTCACCTTCTCCCTGTCAAACTTCTTTTCTAGGAGGATGACTAGAATGCTACAGAATCACAGTCACTTTTTCTTCCCAGTGCTTGAGATTAATTTCTAGGCAATGTTCCTTTGTTTAAACTGATAAATAAGAACAGAAACACTGCTGACTACTTCTAGTTTAAAAGCAGCAACATCAAAACCACACAAAGAGAACAATGAAACACAGTAGTCATATTGTTCTGAAACATAGTTTTCTGATAGGTTCAGCACTTTGATACTGAAGGACAAGTAAAATCCACTGCTTATCTACTACTTCTAATTTCAAACTCCAATGTAATTCCACAGTTATGTTTCTACTACTCATCTGGCCACTTTGCACTAATGCAAACAATTTCTTGCTAAATCTAATATCCTTCTTGTGGGCTATAAAGTAAATTTAGACAGACCACCTGATCTCATAATCTCTGAAAGCACAACCCTGAGGTCTATTCTTGATCAATATCCATCACCACTGAGGTACTGTGCTCAGCCTGCCTACCTTGATAAGAATGCAGAAACAAGAATGTAACTGATATTCTCTAATAACTTCCTTATAAATTGGATAAATAGCATACATTTTTCAACACAAAATGCAAAATAACTTCCAGCTGGTTCACTGCTTAGCTAGCTGAATAGTTTTACTTTTTTCATTCTACACAACACATGCTGCTTTATAACAAAGACTGTTCAGAAACTGAAGGGACAATGCTGTAGAAGAATGTTACTTATTTAAGAGAATTATTTTTTTAAATCATATACTGAAGGAATGGTATAGCAACTGCAAAGCTGTTACTGTATTACAGGGCTTGTCACTGCAGAGCTTTTGTGCTCTAAAGTAGACTGAAGTTACCTTTCGCAACAGCATACATCATTCAACCAGCTATATTTAGCTGAAGGAGGATCTAACTTTCGTGGCCTATGTTAATAATTCATTGGAAATCTTTGTGCATAGCCTAACAGCACAGATTATTTTTGTTTAATATGCTTCTATACTAAGCTGCTGAAGCATTGAAACAGAAAATAAATTCTGGACTTTCAAGCTATTGATTTATCACGGTTACAATTTGGCAAGGAATATCTGATTAACTATATATTTGCAGCTAATGATAGAAGTTAACTTTAAAGTTTGATAACTTCTTATGCCTCCCCCATACAACTGTCATGATAAACCCCTTCCAAATACCATTTTTTTTTCTTGAAAAATGAGAACATCCATTACTCCTTCCTTTTTCATCACAACACACAAAAGGGACCTCAGACTTAATGCCCATGCATGTACCCAAAGATAAAAAAGGCAGGCTGACTGGGTGACCATATTTCTGTGTGGCTCTTCTCCATGCCACAAGATGTGGAACAACAGCTTAACAACCAGCACGTTTTCAAAATACATTTTAAAATCACCATACTCTATGTAAAAGGCCTAGAGAGTTCCAGTTCAGCTGACTTAAGGGTCCCTTCCAACACTAGGTTTCCTACACATTGATTAACCATGCTCCACAAGAAGAAGAAAGAAAGTAAGACTTGGGAACAAAACCCCTTAAGAACTAGGACTTAATGATTAGTTATTTTATAGAAGGCCACTTGTAGTGTTACTGTGCACTGGTGGTACATACATATTTTAAGGAATGTTAATTTCTTTTGTTTTGCTTAAAGTATGTAGCCTTTCCTAATACTGCTGGATCTCAAACTCAAGTTTTGTGCTCTGGATTGGTGGTATACTTCAATTGTCAGACACTCAAAATTATGTATTTCAGAAGGACCAGCCTATTTGCAAATATTTTTACAATTCTTTATTCAACAACACAAAGAACAGCACTTATGTTCCTGAGTAGGAGGATAAAAAACCAGCTTTTACAGAATACTTGAAGACTGAGTAATACAAGTTGTACAATACCTCCTTTCAAATTTTATAGTCTGTATTTATATACACTTGAGCTGGAGATACCACTGATGCATGAGGATACTGTGTAAGAAATAGATTATTACCTTATCTGCTGCATTGTTATTTAGCTTAAAACCGAAATAACTTACTTTCTTTCATAAAACACTATTCTAAGCATAATTTGCTATCATAATGTTCAGAATACTGTCCTATTTTTTATACACTATGTTATCTTAAAATGAATTCATCAGGATTTGAAAACAGCCCTACCCTTTAGTCTTCTAGCTATATATAGTGAACAGATGCTTAAAAAGAAGACCAAAAAAGAAAAAAAAATTAAGGGTGTATTTAAAAAGGGCACCACATAACATGTTACAGGCTTGTACTACCTCCTCCCAGTACTCTCCTAGAATTTCAAAAGTATCCATATAAACACATATACAATTTTAAAAATCAAAGCATAGGAACCCAGTAAAAATAAAGACAGTACTTTTTATCAGAATTTTCTGTCCTTAAAATAATATACCTTTGACTATATCACTTTACAAACACTAGAAGGACTACCGTTCTAAAGCTCAGGTATTTTTTTGTTTGAGTGATGCTAAATGTAACAATTTTATCAAATGAATAGAAGCAAGTTTGTTTTGAGAGAGCACCTTGAAACAATCCCATTTTGTTCAGTGTAAATAAACACAAAGAAGAATGAAGATACACTGGACATAGCTTTGCATGTCTTTAACCCAAGTACTAATTGTAGTATACCATACTAAAACAATATTCACCCAGGTTTATTATTCCTGCTAAAAGACAAAGAGAGATAGGGATAATTAATCTCAGTGAATATCATACTAACATGGTCATACAGTTTAAGGACCTAATGTACTATATTCTTTTCCTCTGGAGACATATTCTTACAGTCTAAAGACTCAATAATTCACCATCTTGAATTGTCAGTCTCCATTTCTATTCTGAGTCTCTGAAAAGGACTTCAGCCAAAGAACTGAATTTTGAAATGGAAAAAAACACCTCAATCTGTCTTTCCTTGAGAAGGTATGTAAACAGCATACAGGAATTCAGCCTTCTAACTCACCGTTCAGCAAGGGTTTCTACTTACTTTTCATCCCAAATGTGATCACCCCTGTGGAAGACAACTAGGTTATTTTCAGGGTCCAGAGCCAACCCAGAAACTTGGCCTAGTTTGAGGTCTAACACAGGCCACTCCACAGCTTCTTCTATGTCGAAATCTGACCAAATAAACAGATATATAAGTAAATAAATAAACCAGACAATCATGTAGCATATTTATTTAAAATAATCCAAATATGGCTAACTGGCATTTGGTACAAACTACTGGGAATTGCATGAACACTTTCTTACATGCAGTATTTCCACTCAATGCATTACAATTTAATTCCAAGCATAGTTCTAAACTAGTAAAGCATGAACAAGCATTGGCAACCCGCTATGCATAGATGATAGAAGTGTCAAAACTGATTTTGACTCCATTCTTTTCTCTATCTTATAAGGATACATGTATACAGACTCTAGAATTTTTAGGAGCTCTGTAAATACTTTCTCCACTGAAAGATTACAAAAATATACAATTCAAGTGAGTAGGAAAATTTAAATATTAACAATCAGTGTTTCATTAAAAAATAAATAATAAATACCATGAATCATTAAATTAAATATGGGGAGGGTGAATGGTGGTGGTTTTTTTTCTATTAAAACCTTTAACACTAAGAAGACTTCCTGTACTTGTCTTAAACTCTAAAATTCAACTAAGGGAGAAATTTAGTTTTAGAGATTAACATTAAAAAGATAAAAATATAGTCCCTTCAATCTCTCTTATGTAAAAGCAGACTGGTAAGGATAAAAGGCACAAAATGTTTAATATTTGAAAAATTGTGGAGAGTTGACTGCCAGGATTAATTTCTCACGGATTACCTGCTTAAATACTAATTGGAAGAGATTGCTCTTGTATGGCTCTGGCTGTATATTAAGAGACAAGTGAACTAGATGATCAAAATTAAAAATGCAATGGCAGAAGAGATCTCACTAATTCTGATAAAACAAAAAGTTATAAAATTCATTCTATATGTTAGGAAATCCACCACTACTTCCTTTCACAAATCGATTCGTTGAGCATAATTCAGGTATTTCTACAATGCATAATTTGCATGTAGGCACATACAGCCAAACTGATGGCAAACAAGAAGCAATCTCTTTGAAGTTATATGAAACAGGAGCAACTTCACTAAGAGTATGTTTGAAAGCAACCACGCTTGCTTTGCAACTTTCAGTTCACCCAAAGTTTGTGTGTTCTGTTGTGATCCTAGACACCAATCCCTGGCGTACCATCTAAGCAGGTGAAACAGATATCCAAATTCACAAAGTGCCAGGGCATCCTGCTTTGAAAGAAGGCAGACCACAGACCTTAGGAAACAGCACCCAAGGAATCTGAGAGGGTTCACCTTCACCTGGAAGTGGTTTTCCAATGAAAGGCAAAATTAACGGGAAATAATGTATAAAATCTTTAAGCCACCTGTGCAACCCATCTGTCCTGATAATACCCTCTCCTTGCATTTCACTTGGAAGAGATGTACTCTGAGGAGTACGAACAGGAATGCAGTGGAGGGAAAACCATTCTCTACAACATATCCAAGAGAAATATGAAACCAGTGCTGAAAACCTACTGCAGATTAGAAGATGTTTTACCTGTTTGGACTGTGGTATCATTGCTAGAGTAGGTGATCTAAAAGAAACCTAAAAGCTATCAGGAACTGCAGTGTATCCAGGATAGTAATCAGAAACTTCTAAAACTGTAGAAATTTTAGCTGAACAAAAGCTGCAAGCTAAAGGAAAAACTGTTCAAAAAAAATTATACATATTCATACTTCTGTACAGTTGAGTTGATCACAGCAGGTGCAGTGCAAGGTATACTCACAGATGTTTGGATTTTGGAAGGAATAAAAGAATGGAAATTGAGCATCTGCTTCCTCACTTGCTCATCCCATATCACTTTATGTAAAATTCCAGAAAGCTTGTCTATGTTTCATGTTACAGAGGCCTCTGAGCCTTTTTAAAAAAAGCTAGAACAAATAAAAGGCTAAACATAGGAATACTAAATTTTAGCCTCTATCTAGTCTCTCAGAAGACACATACTATAAAAAAGAAAATGTTTCTACTTAAAGGAATAAAAGGTTTCTGATAAATCAAAACAATAAAATGAATGTACAGTGAAATACAATCCCATCACAAGAGCTCCAGCCTCAACACAATCTTTAATCACATTTTTCCAAAATTGGTTAATTAGTATTATATTTTCTTTTTCCTTTGCAAGCCCATTCTGAAAGTCCTTTATACAAGTTTATCTCAAGGCAACTAGCTTTTTACAAAAACTTACTAAATTTAGACTTCCTTTATCTACGACTTACTATTATTTCCCTACAGGAATAAGTGGTCTATGGAACAGTTTCATATGAGACTAATGAAAATTACTGTCCCCATTGAAGTAAGTTATAATTACTTAGAAAAAACAAGATCACCAGTTTTCTTGTAAATGAGATCTCTAAACTAGATACCAGATTTTCTACCTTTCAACTTTGAGTCGTTCCTTTCATTAAAATAAAAAGAAAAAAAAAATCACCTAGATTTAGAACATGCTATTAAGTCTCTAAACAAGTGAAAGATGAAAGCCTCACTTATTGACACAATTGCAATTTACTATGCAGAATTTCCTAGAAAGTCATTCTACCTTTTAACTTCGCTAACTTTTAAGTCATGTTTTATTTACTCCCCACCATCAGAACACTCATTTAAATCCTGACAAATTTAATTAAGCACTGCACAAAGCAGTTTTAAAAATTGGAAAACAATAGTCTTTGACTTATTTAGAGGGCGCAATTGTACTAGTTGCAGTGGTATTAAACAACCTGACAGATTAGTGGCCAGTCTAGGGTAAGAGGCTAACAACAGAGCAGGAAGAGCAGCAGTATGAAGTTTAAACATTTATACCAACTTCACTTACTGTATTTGCCACTTATTATTTCAGGCCAATCACATGTTAAAAACTGGAATATTTGCAAGACTAAGAATATTAAACCATTTTAATACTGGTGATTTTTTAACAGTTAAATGAAATTAATTTAACAGCAGAGTCTTGCCTAAAGAAAACTGAGAATGTTTTCAATTCAATACAGTAAAGATTTTTACAAAGGGGATAAATTCTTTATTACATCAAGATAACTTTACTTCTTCTCCTGAGGACGAAAATTCTCTCATGGAAGATTTGGTTTTAAGTATGTAAATACTTCCCTAAAAAGAAACAAAATATATGCTTGAAGATTTTATTGCTACAAAAGTTTTTTGGCCAAAAGATAGCACTGACAGCTTCTGCAGGTCAAGAACTCTAGTTAAAGGTATTACAAACATTAAAAAAAAAAACCCCAAAAATGCTAATTAAGAAAATGCCTGTTTTCTTTTTTCCTATACCTCAAAATTGCACCATTTGAAAGTTCATTTATTAATTAGGCCTCCACCAACGAATTCTTCCCAAATGAATATATGGCTACTGACATATCCAAGCAAATACTTTCTGTAGTTAGAAGTCATGATATAAGTTATGTCAAACTAAACAATTTATTCAGCTCAGTGACATTCTCTCCTCTGGATCAGTGAAAATAGAAATTTTCTTCTTTGCCTTGTATGCACCACATGTTACTTGTCTAAACCGAACAAACTACTTTGCAGAAATGCTATCCACATTACTTTCCTGAGCATACAATTCCAGTGAGAGTTATGGATTTATGATTTACACATATGTCAGGCACATAGTAACATTCCACCTGTTTTTTTGCCCCATGCCAATAATTTGACAGGCTCTTATTTAACTGAATTGCACAACATAACATTGGAAAGTCCTCATCTTTGGTTTTCTTTCAAATACAAACCCAGGACGTTGGTGAACTTGAACACTGTAACAGAACCTCGTACAAGCAGGGACAATACATGTTAACATGTATTGTGAACATTATGAATGGAAATAAAAATCAAATGGTTGATGGATGATACATACATGTCTACTAAAGTACTTGGAAACATCAATCTGGGTGATTGCAACATAAAAGCTGGCATGTGTAGATACAGCTTATGGATACAGATGGCTTTCATGCATACATATCAGCTTCTTTTATGAGATACTGATCACATGCTGCATTATCTGGCTTTCCACATTAGCAAGTAAGGCTAAGGACAATCAATATCACAGAGACCAAAATGCAAGTAAAACAAACACAGTAATTCCATGGTTTCCGCTGTCATAGAAACCTGAAGGGAATAAATTCTACTTCTACCACAATAAAACAGCCTGTACAAGAATATTTGGAGAGTCAAGCCCAATCTGAAATCAATATGCAGAAAATTTTATTTCTGAAGAATTTTTTAGGATTACCTACCACTCCTTCTTAATGGTAGAAAAATATCTGATAGAATTACAGCAATATATTTTAAAAAATTGTGTATCTGACAGATCAAGGTAATCATCAAACTCATAAAATGTATTGATTACTCCAGTGACCATTTTACAGTAGTTACTTGTATTAAATTCTTCACTTTCTGTGACTACTATATCCTGTGGGTACCTTGTTTTAGTGTAACTGATACAAAGTCATTATGTGAAAGTCTTAAGATTAGAAAATAATACCGTATTCTTCAGAAAGTACTGATTTTGAAGAAAGTACATTCTTTCTTCACACAGAGAGGGGGAAAGAACCCCAGTGAAATACTTTTAAATTAGAGGGAGAACATTTCAATAATTAGGAAGAATGTCACGTAAAATACTTCAAAGCCTCCCCTGAAATTCCCTTCAGATTTTGCTAATGTGGATCACAGCTCTTACATTGCATTTCATTGTATAAAATTAACCCCAACCCACCTCCTTTATGCTCTTTTTCCCAGCTTCCCTCACCATGCTTAGACTGCTGTAAAGAAAAATGTCTGTTCTCTGATGGTCTCAAGGTAGACTCTAGTCTGTGAAATTTCTGAATTCTGTCTTTGACAAGAATAGTATTTTCTCTTCCATCATGATTTGCAATCTCTCTGGCAAGATCCTTCTTTTGGACTGCATTAGCAATCTCTGCTACAAGATCTGATTCTGCTTTTTCTGTAGGGTTATGCTTATGCACATGCACAACATCTTCCCTTTCTCCTAGCAGCTTAGAAAGGAGTGAATAGAAATCACCTGTACAGAAAAGAGAAAAGATAAGAGTAAAGGAGAAAATAAACCGATTATAATAGATTGACTAGTGTTAGAAGGCTTCAGCAAGGTAGAATGTAACAAAGTTATTCAAACAGTTATTGACAAAAGTAGCAAAGAGGAACTGTTTCAGCCTCAGGAACTGAATGAGCCAGGTTTCTAGTATGAAAAGATACATTCAAATCGTTACTGACTTTAAATTACATACACATGCCCACTTTTACCTGACACTCTGGCATCAAAAAATCATCACCTCTGGAGAGATAATCTTAGGAACAAGGAACAAGTAACAAGAGAAAAAGAGAAAGGGAAAATGAAAGCAAAAAGGAAAGGAAAGAGTGTGCACATTTCAGTAAAAGAATATTTATGATGGAATTATCTGGATTTGCCAGGCTACTGCAGTGTTATCATATTTTCACAAACAAAGAGGGAAAAATTCGACAGTTTTATCAAGTTTTTCACTTACATGGTAATAGTCTAATAATACATGATACTTTAAAAATCATATTTCTTTGAAGTTTGTCATTGTGTAAGAAGCTTAAGCTGTAAGAAAACAGAATTTCCCATTTGCAAACATAGTCCATAGCACCCACTGTCGAAAAAAGACATGGTCCATTAAATTTGCTTTTATTTATTCAGTATGTGTTCTACTCCTTCTTTTACTCCAAACAGTAACACTCCTTAGTCATTGTAACATCTGGCAGTGAAGGGAAAAATATATTCTCAATGTGCTTGCTAGCAATGCAGTTATGTAACTGTACTGTACTGTAACTTTCTTAGGCATTCAAGAAACATTTCAGTACATTCCAGAACAACAGCTCAAAGCCAAAAAATACGGAAACAGAATTGATTAACCAAACATCTTGGCTACCTGGAACTATTATCAGTTCTATCAAATAACACTACATCATTTGAATTGGAAAGAGACATTCAATGTGCTTTAAGAGTTACTGCAAGTAGGTATCATTTTACTTCAAACACAAACCACTTGTAATTAAAAAACCTGTATTATTTTATGACAGACTATATGGGACACGTTTTAGAAAAGTGAAACTACAACTAATGTACCTTCCACACAAACCAAAGAAATAAACAAGGAAACAAACACCACCCCACCCCTGCAACAAACAAAAAAACAAAACCCAAAAAACCCCATTCAAAACCATAAATCATCACTTTCAGCCTGGGACAGAGAAAATTAAGTCTTTTGAAAATGATCCTTAGAGGATCTGTCATGTTATTAAACAGTCCCTGTTCAATGATTTTGAGTAGGATTGTTTCCTTGCCCTTGGAAATGAAATGTCCCAGATGACACACTCTGTCAGAAAATAATTACTGAAGTAACAGGGCCAATATCAATGAAATTAACAAAGCAAATTAGAGAAGAGACAAAATCATTAAGCTATATAACAAATAGGAATTATTTGCTTCAAATGCAATTCTTAAGGCTAGAGCACTCCATTATTTTAATACTGTCATTTAATGAATCCAAGTACTGATGCAAAACAAATCCAAATATTTTAAAAGTATATCACAGGAGTTTTGGATACAAACCATATCCACACTGAGAAAGATTTTTAATTACTAAAGCAACCATCAACTGGTGCTGAAGCAGAAGCACAGTTGAAATTTCCTTTACTAAGGCAACATTTGGTATTAAAATACTCTGGTGCTTTTCTTCCCCAACATTTTAAAAATTCAATGAATGTTATACAAAAAAAAAGTTTTGGTTTTCTTTGTGGCTGGAGACTTACAGATGACCTATATGCAAGCATTTTCAATGAGAGGTCTGAGTGGTAAAAGCACTGCTCTCCCTAATGTAACTGTGAGAAGCCTCCCTAAACAAACAAGCCTGAAGCTATTTTAAACTGCAGGCCTTGTTACAGCGAGTTTAAGATCCTTGCACAGTTCACTCTCTCCTAGTTCTATATCAACTGTCTAATCAACTGATGTGTAAATATTGGCTGCAAAAAGGACAACAACATAGTACAGCTTTTACAAAGGTTTCAGAACTCTTTAACAGCTCGTATGCTCATTCTACTTGAGTGAAGAAGTGTGACAGCTTCATGCTCCAGCCAAAAGCACTGCATTCTATCTCTCGTGTCCAAGAGCTGTCACAGAATAATTAAACCAGTCTCTAAAATAGATATTGTTTGTAGATCTAAAAAAATAAGCAAAAAAAAGGACAAAAATGTTCATGTATTTACCTGTCTGATATTAGCTTCTTCAAAAGAAATTGTTAAAAGATAGGGCTCAATAGAGGACAAGAAGAAATGAGATCTGGAGAATTCCACTTAAAAACACGAAATTCCCAGGGAATAATATTTAGGATGGGATGCCTTCACAGAAAACACCATTGGTCTTTATGGAAGCTATTATTTGGGGATTCAAGTCAAGTCTATGGAAGCTATTAAGTGGGGATTCAAGTCTAAGCGGGGTGATCTATTTTGGTTTTCTCCTAGGGCTGAGCCAATGACCATAAGATACATGAGGAACCTTTGAACATTGGTGTATAGACTAGGGCAGGTTGAGTACTATAGCCACTATCCATGGATATAGATGAAGTATTTTCCAGGATGAGCTTGTCCTGTTAGAGCTTTCATTAAGCAGGGGTTTTGTAACCACAGCAGTTAAAAATATTTAGGAGCTGTCTGAATGTATGGAAAAGGGTGTGAATCAGAGAACAGAAGTGGTCAGAAGTGGAGCTGCCCTGAAACTGTGATCCTTTCCTTAATGAATGTGTTTGAGAAAATGAATATGGTATCTCCACACACAAGGCTCAAAAAACATCCATGAAGTCTACATATGTGACCAGTATCTCCACACTTCTGGCACAAACTCTTGGCTGAAGTCTCCTGTCAATGTCCTGGTGTTTTGACAGAACTCAGTGTATTTACAAGGCACAAAAGACATGGAAGTCAAGAATTTAAGTTTTCTGATAACCCAGGGTCTGCAACCCTACTCTAAATTCACACATTGAATGTGCATCTAGGTTTTTTTCAGCTTTGCTTGTGATGTCCAGGCAGATTCCAATCATTTGCAAGCAGTGTAATTTTAAGAAATAGTTCAGGATTTGCTAGAGATAAATAGCAAAGAGCAGACTCATGTTGATTCTGAGTAAAAGCTACTCTGTGCAAAGCAATATCCAGCAATCATCAAAGCATGAACTTGTGTTGCTGCTCGCAGTGGTCTTGTACCAGCTGGAACAGATGAATGTGTTGCTTGCCAGACAATACTCAGTAGGAAAGGAACATTGCCTGGTCTCAGCCTGGCCTTAAGAATGTCTGAGTATGATTAGACAAAGAGATGGGTGAATCAACAACTTGATCTTACTGAAGAAACTGAAATGTAGCAGCGCAGTCTCTGGGAAGCTGCCTGATTAGGCCACTTTCAGAGAAGATACTTGTATTTCTTACGTGCAAGCTATCGGCACAATTTCCTCTGTGGAAAAGACAATTGGCTACCAACACCTGCAGTTTATTCTTTCTGGAAGAAGTGACAGCTGCCAAGACCAACATCTCAAGAATGAAACAATGCAGAAACATATTGCAGTAAGTTTGAACTTCCTGTGGTGGTTCTACACTATCAGAACTCTTTTACAGAACAATCTTTTGGTATACTCTCAAACAAAATTGTAACACTGGCAATTTCATTGCAAAACATGAGTTGATCTTCATCTGATTTAATAAAAGATCAGATTAAGGTTCATAAAGGAGTTTACAGATGTTATGTTCTCTGTTATATGGTTTAGTTTTAGGTAATCCTGTGAGGAGCAGGGAGATGGTCTTAATGATCCTTATGTGTTTCTTCTAACTCTAGTTATTCTGTGATTCCATTTCTAACACCAGTCCTTTTTTTTCAAGCACTAGCTCCCCAATTTGTAGTGAGCAATTGCTGTCCATAATCCTTCAGCAGCACACCACGGTGCTGTCAGAAGCTCCAATTTCCAGTTCAGATAAAGTATCCAGACATAGTACTGCAGGATCAAGCTAGACAGATCTGAAGTTCAGCCATGGTAAGCCTGTCCAGAGACCCTGAATGTGTAGCTGTTAAGATACATAGGCAAAATGTCATTTTACTACATTCTGGAAAAAAGAAAAGGCACCCTGGCGGTGTCTGAGAATTTTCGTGTCTCCAGAATCTGGATTTTTGCCATATCTGTACAGTTTCACTGTGATAGTTCAGAGAGGCTTCCCAATCTGTCACTGGCATTTTAGACTTCATGTTCTTATGTCCAAACTCACGTCTTGGTCCCATCATAACAGAACCAAAAAACAAGTTTTCACAGTTGACTTTGAGCTCCCCAATTATGTCTGAATAAAATGGGGGGATTCTGAGACTGCATGTTTCTGTTCTTAACATGACTTGCTTCTATTTAGTGGGTTCAGCTGGCAGAAATATTCAGGGGTTCTGCTTGCTCCCTTCCTACATACTGAAATCATGGTCAAATCATGTGGGTCCAACAATGACTTACTTATGACATACGTAAGATAACATTGATGGGAGATCAGAATGGGAGAAAGGTGTGGAATAACATTACATAAGTGAACAAAATCTAATGCCTGTTTCAAGTGATATTTAACAGTGTTTGATAATAGGCCAAAAAATCTTTCAAAAAGTCTTCTAGTCTGCTATTACTTTTCATGCAAGGCACGATTCAATCTGTTGCTTTGATGAAAGCATTGGAATGATTCCTAAGAACCAAAAAGTATTAAATAAGGCTGTTTTCTTTTTGAAGGGATTTGAAGGGCTGGAAGGCATAGATATGATGAAATGAAAAGAGTTAAGCTGCTCTAGAGCTTCTTGGCCACCCTCACAGCCCTACAGTGATGTGCACTTACAGAACTGGCAAACTGACATATTTGAAGAACACCAAGAATTGCATCTGCTCTCAAGGCATCTCTAAGCAGCTTACAGAGCTAAATAATGGATGGAAGAAAAGGTAAAAAAAAAAATTCTCTTTTTAATTCGATGTCTGCATGTCCCTAAGAAGGGCTTTTACTACTACCACAATGTAAATGCATTTTGGTTTTCAATCACCCTCTTTTTCTGTCAAGATGTTTTAATATAGAAATGTTTTGAAAGCCCAAGCATATTTTTTAAAAAATCAGTAGGTTATAGGAGTTCGTAAATGGGAAAGTGCGAAAAATAAGTGAAAGTATGAAGGAAGATGAAGAATGTTCAGTGAATATTACATTTCACAGACATGTGTTCCTCATCAACAAATCAAAACCAGATACTCAAAACCAAGGCTGCTTGTTGGGAGCTATCCAACTGCCCTGTTCTCTTCCTTCCTTCCTGACCAGTAATAATTTCCTGACAAGAACCGATCATTTTGTTACAATAAAATATATTTATTAGCTACTTCTAGATGTAGAAGTTTTTTGTCTTTACTAGCAGTAAAGACAATGGTTTTACTACACAGTACTTCATTCTGCTCATTTGGATATACTACAGACATTTGAATTCCAGCATAGGGTTCACCAGTTCCTCCTCCAATTTCTATTTCATGCAGTATATATTTTGAAATACATTTAGTCTCAAAAAATTATGTAAGTGAGAATATGTTTACTGTAGAGGAGTTCTATCTCCAAGTTATTTTTTAAGCATCATCATGCTTTATTTTAAAAAAAGAGACAGCAAAATTATAAAA
>WBMY01017214.1:33792-58767 GCA_013397315.1 Donacobius atricapilla
TTTTGCTTAGATCTGAAGCTCCTTTTTTACTGTGCTAAAGATGCTTTTGTAAAGATTACGAATAACCTTATCCTTACCAAATCAAAGGCTCATCTTTTATTACAACTTTGAGCATGATCATTCAGTGTTGAGAGAGCAAGCAAATCTGCTATTCTAAATCTCCCTAATTATAGTTTCCCACATACATACAAGTATGTGTCACTCTTAGTATCTTTTAGAAGCATTTTCTTCCAAGGCTTAATTCAGTCATTTTTATCTTACTTTTCTACTCTCTTTAAGAGATTGTATGAGATCTCTTTAAGAGATCTCTTTAAGAGATCTCATACAATCTGAGTCCTAAACATGTTGTCAAAGCCTGAAAAAAACCTGAAGATTTTCTTGTACATCCAGCCTTAATCAAAAAATGTCTCAAACACTTCATTCTACGCATCCCACATCAATACTGGAACACAAATTTGTCTTTTGTTTCAAGCCTCTCCTATTAATCACCTACCAAATCCAGCTCCTCTATTTTCTTATAGTCATATATAAACTAGCAAGGGTAGATTATAAAAAATTCATTTTGGAAAGAAATGTAACCCATGATGGCATAAAAATACATCATCTTATTGGTTGATGCTGCTTACATGGCTTTGCCATGTTACATAATCACAAAAAAACACTATTGAAAAACCAAAGACCTGCCTGCATGCTGATTCTCCTTTCCTCTTCCTTTCAACACCTGTCTCACAAGATATTGCAGGCCTCCCTTCACATTTCACCCTCTTTTTTTTTTTCTTCCCCCTTAAGGAAACAAAAGAGAGATGGGCAGAGGGCAGAGAGCAGAGGAGCTGTATCTTCTTCTTTCACTTAACCACAGATTTCTATCCCAGATGTAAAAAAGACCTCATTCAATGTATTTTTATTGAAACAAGTTTTTTTTAGAAATACAGAACTTTCAGAAAATACACAACTCAACGCAAACATTTTAGCCTCCCAGTGCACAGATTCAGCTACAACCTAGCAAAGAATTTCTAGCTGTCTAACAAATAGCATGTGCAAAATACTTATCTCTGCATGTGCGGGAGTGTGTGTGCAGTTATACGCAAGTATACTACACAACTGAAAATAAAAGATGGGGTAGGCATCCAATAGGTAATAAATCAGAGATTTGTTTATAACCTTTATTCAGTCCCCATTTTGTACAGATCATGACATAAATTTTTTTTACAAAGGAACTTCCTCCTGCAGAACTCCCTCCTGATGGGTCATCACAATATATGTATATTTAAACTTACTCGAAGATTCCCTTTCCATGAACTCCTGAACAAATATTTTAACTGAACAGAAAGACTTCTCCTAACATTTTTATTCCATCATCTCTGTTTATGAAACACATGCTAGCAGCAAAGTACTTCAGCCTGTACTGTGCAATTAAGGTCCATAAGTACTGTTACTTTGCTAGACAAACAAAATAGTCATTTATTTTGTGTGTCTACCTAGAAACATCTCAGAGTGTGAATTTACAGGGTACTTTGCATCCTGTTCCACACCTTACATTGAAGCCACATTTCCAGTCAGTTTCAGAAGCAGGTGTGTATATGTTGACTTAGCTTCAGTTCTTTGCTTTGTATATCCTCGAAGACTGAGAAAACAGACCTCAAAATCAGACTACCTAGCTACCTAAAACCACTCTGCAACTCTTGTAAGAGTCTAGGGAAAAAGAGACTCTAATCAGAGAGCATCTAATTGACTTAGACTACAGAGTTGTATTATTTTCCTTCTATTGTGCACTATTTCTCTCACTATACACATTTTAATCTCTAAAACAGTAAGGCAGAATTGCTATTAAGTGTTTTCTGTGCGGCCTATCTCACCACTACGTCAGCAATTGTAATGACTGCAAATGTGAAGCTCATCTTTATAGAAGCGAACATCTGAATGCTTGACTGAAACTGCAATATTACTTTAAACATGGAAGGTTTAATGGGATTTCAGTTAACACGTTCAGCTGTGAAAAAGGGACCTCACATGAATCTATCTGGGATACTGCAAAAGAAAGACCTTATGTTCCTTTATACTGAACTTTCCCATTTGAACTCCTGTAATAACTTAGTCTCATGGCAACAATGACATAATCAGGGATAAGGGAAAAAAATCCCACTGCATTCCTAGGACTCAACACCAGTGCTGAGCGCAACTGTAACTTTGACTCACTTCAGGTTCAATCATCAGATGCAAAATATATGTTACTTTTTTGGTTCTAATTCCTAACCTCCCTACGCCCAACACAAGTAAAAATGTACTTTTGTAAGTGCCATGGCAAACGTAATACCAGAATTACAATGAAAATCTCAACTCGTTTCTCTCCCATAAATGTGTTTGTGACATACATATGTGTACACACATGCTGTACTAAAACAAAACCCCAAATCTGATTTTTTCTTTATATGCTGCTAGTGAATTTTCAGCTCATGCCAATCTTGAATTTTGCTTTAAATCATTTAAAGATAATTATATTTAATTATGTTTAATATGTGAAATATGCATTATAATAATATAATCAAATAATTATATTAATTTTAGTAGTAAAAATTTTGCCCCATCTGCTTCAGTTTATGATTATACCTAATATACACAAAGTGAGATATTAAATCATGACCCAGTCAAAAGATTAAATACTGGATATCTGATTAACCATCACCTGTCTTATGCTTCCCTTGTTTTTGAGAATCTACTCCTGCTACTGTTTATATCCACAAGTTTCTTAAGCAGGTACATCATCAACAAACTTTCTCAGTAAGAAAGGCTGCTTCACTGCTTGCACACCAAAATAAACCTGTCCTGCACTACAGTATCCTATGCCACAGGAAAGTGATGAACAAGCAGAATGAAACACATTTAGGTATTTTTTCAACAGGTAAAGACATATGGCAAAGATCATGAATGCTAACAAATAAATGGGTTTTGCTATACTGTATCTATTGAGCACAACTTAATTAGAATTCTACTGATGATCAAAAAATACACATGCATATTTGTTTTACTAGTGACTTGATGCTTAGGCAGGAACAGGAAACTTTCTAATACACCAACCATGCAAATCAATTGCATTTCCTACAATAATTCACTTCCTTGGTACAGTTTATCTTCACTGCTGTTTCAGAAATTATATAATGAGGTCAGTTTCATTAAGATAGGTTCAGTTAAATTTTAGCACAGCAGGGATTTGGCTTTGTCTTCATACAGAGTGCTGGTTCACTTTGTGATAGTTACTGCTTATTTCTATATATTGGCACTGTTTATTAATGTACCTCCAATGAAGATGGTGAAATTGAAAATTTAATGTAAAAGCAATGATAACACCTGGATGTACCAATATGATAAACATAGTGTGTGACAGGAGATACCTCTATGCCCAGGCAAATATGATATACACATTATTTGTAGACAAATACTTTCATATGGTAGACTATTTTGTTTCCCCCTTTTGAGGCAAATCCTTAGATTTAGGAGTACTGACATAAAAATTGTCTTTGACCGTATTTCTAGCCTCCAGGTTAGTAAGTACCTCTGATGCCTTTTCTCTGGTTCTAGAATTATGAGCCAAACATGGTTAAGGGATAAAAGGGTTATCTCGGTACTTAATAAGGATGCTTAGGTGCAACAATTTGTCAAGGTGGAATATGCCAAAAAGCACACACACAGTATATTGCATATATAATTTTACAGACTTTGTAGATTAGTATATTTGACAAAGATTCCTGAATGAGAAGTTTAAACAAATGGCGTGACATTTGTTTATTTTAAAGTATTCTTCCCTAGATGGGGCTTGAGTCTAGTTTAAGAAGTATGTTCTAGAGAGGGCTTTGCTTTCTCAAGATAATGCAAGGCTTTTTGGCCCCCAGCTGTGAGGTCTTTAGGATGTTTTTTTTTTGTCTAGCAGAATATCAGGACTATGCCAAGACATCAGGCCTAATGAATTAGAAGTATGTATGCTAAGAATATTGAGAATACATAAAAGGTATAGAAAAGAAAAGGCAAAAAGTCATCACGGCATCACCTCCACGGCAGCACCAAAATTTAACAACTATTTCAGTGTTTATTGAAGTAACAGTGAAATAATAGTGTTTATTTCAGTTGCCTGAAACTAAGAAGGGGAAAATAAGCTGCTAAAACATAATAAATCACAGAGAAAGAAACTCATCCAAGATAAAACACAGAGATTTTGGGAAATTGTTGATGTGCTTTCTTCAGAGTGAATCAAAGGCTGCGTTTACTGAGCAACAGCTCAGCAGCAACAGAACTAATCAAAGACTCAGTTCTGGTGTCTCTGTGCTTTGTAGATAAGGTTATCATAGAAACTATGTCATGCCAAACCATAAAGGGAAAGAGTTATGTCTTTTACCTCTGCAAAAGGAGGTACTTGTATAATGACCCCAAGCCCAGTGGATGTATGTATGTGCTTCCAGGTGGGGTCCACTGCCTCCTCCCTGCAAACTGTAGAATCTTCCTGTCATTAAGGTCTTGTTCAAATTTGGCCCCTACTGGCTAACTCACTGAAGTTACTTGAGGAGATGGATGAATTGGCAACACCATCGCTTAAAACTGATTTGCCCCACAAAACTGGACTCCAATTTCTAAGTCATTTTTACAGGCACATTTTGCAGACCATTTCCAGCTCCTGGTTTTCCCAGTGTATCTGGGGAGCACTTGCAGAACCAAAATCTAATTTCAACTCCCTCTTTGCAGACAAAAATAAAACCAAACCTGAACTAGTTCTTCCTGTTGTTTTGCTTACTCAGACATAATTCAACTGAAGTTAGAGCTGTATCAATATAAAATTGAAGACAGGCTCCTGTAAATGACAGGAGAATTTAACTTAATCTAACAATTAAGAACACAAAATTAAATTCACAGCTACTACTGTGTTTTGGTATTTCACAACATGAACCCAAGTAATTTCAAACGAACAAGACAAGTCTGTGCGTTTCCATAGAAACAAGTTAGATGACGACATATATTAAACAGTGCTCTCAGCAAACCAGACTGCATTGCAGAAACATCTTCAAAATACATTTCAAAGACAAATGAAAGAGATTTTAACAACAGGACCTTTTTCAACACTTTTTTTTCAAACACTAATGAATTCAATAGAACACACACATAGCAACAACCTTGATCAAATGCTAATGCACTTATTGGTAACAAAAGGGTAAAGCAGACTGTCAACATGAATTTCAACATAAATTTGTCAGCATATAGCTCATTCTGCTCTGGAACAGGATTAAAAATTTCAATTTTTTTCTTTCTTAGAAAATACATCTCGAATTGACTCAGACAAATATCAGATATGCCACTGTAAATACTGTTTTTCATAGTTCAAAGTTCTTTCATTCAAGATAGTTTCCCATTGTAGAAGCCAGTTTTACGTAACTAAAACTTAATTATTTGAGTTAACTCTAAAAAATAGCAGAGTACATAGAAAATCTAACCCCTTTGGGAGATGCTGTCAAAAATTCTAAACACTGGCCAATATTTGCTCTTCTTAAAGGCAAAAGGAGAATTGCTTTAATGTAGTCCTTGAGCCTCAACACTGTTCAATGGAAACTGTATGAATCTGAGGTCTTCCCCTTAGTCTAAAGCAAAATCCTGATTCCAAGGCAATTTTTATCTAACAGTACACGACTCACAAGAATTTGAAGTAGAGTCTAGGATATTTATGAAACCTAATATTCTGAGTATTTCTAAAAAGTTTACAGCATAGAGTTTTTTTCCTTCAGCTAAGTACTACACACATTTTTGTGTTGTAATGCATACATGCACATATACACAAATATAGTGAAAAATAATATAGTATTAAACAGCTGCACTCAATGTCAACTCAATATTTACATGTACAGCAAATATTAAAGCATAAGAACATTACTCCCTAATACACACATAGATACACACAATACATATAAACTGAGAAATCAATGAAGAGTCAATAGCAAATATACAGAATACATGCACATGCAAATGAATCACAACCTTTATTAACAAATTAAACAAAGAACAGGAAAACATTATGAGATTAAAATGCACTAATAAATGTTACCTACAAGGCAAGAGATCAGTGGTAAATTAATTATTTTTATTATTTCTTATATGCAACCCTATTAGCTTTACAGAACATTGCAAATTGCATCAGTTAAAGAGACAGAGAACTTCGTAACTCATTAAAAATCAGGATATAATTTATCAGTATTTTACATTCATGAGTCCTTTATGTGACATAGAAATAAACAAATACATACCCTGATCCAAAATCTCTGACTCTTCTTTTTTTGCCTGCTGCAGCAAATAACTTGCATCACTATCCTTGGTTTCTGAAAAACAGATTTAGGATATGATGTTAGTTAGCCTTTGCATGTGGGTGGAATTGAGTATCTCTCTACAGTGGAAAAATGCCCTTCAGAAATGAACATTCGGCGTTTTTATACATTAAGAGTAGTTGCGTTGAACAATGCGGCACTAAAACAACTGGAAAAAAATAAGATTTGTATTAGAAGTAGAAATAAACATAGAAATAAAAAAAACATACATAGAAATAAGCAAGTGCATACCCTGATCCAAAATCTCTTCCTCTTCTTTTTTGGCCTGCTGCAGCAAAGAACTTGTATCACTATCCTTGGTCTCTGAAAAATGGGTTTAGGGTATGATGTTAACCTCTGCATGTGAAAGGAATTACCTCCTTACTAAGGAAAAAATGCCCTTCTGAAATGAATACTTGGTATTTTTATCAAAGCAGTCATACCACACAATGCAATAGTAAAAACATGAAATAAAAAACTACAACTTGTACTGGCTACACAGACACATCACTCACATTACTTCTGGATAATAGGTCATCTGCAATTTATATGCCTACAACTGTTCAATGTAAAAATTCGATTCCTCCCATAACATGGCAGTGGGTTCTAGAAAACTAGGGCAATGTTATGATTCAATTTTGTAGGAAATAGAAGACAAGGTAAACATTAAGAAACTATAATTAATAATTAAATATAAAGTTTGGCATAGAATAAGAAGCCAGACTTTAGGGCACACAGGTCACACAGCTGTAAAAATATCTTGGAAATTGGAAGACAACATGAGAAAGAAACAGACAAAAGACTATGGCAGATATTGCCAAAACCAACAGAATCCTATGATGCTTTATTATTTAGAAATTTGAATTTTATGCAGAACTGCATTACCTCTTTACGAAAATTTTGCATACCAACACAACACAGAGAAATACATCAGCAAGCATAAGCTGGTACAAATAAAATGGATTACAATTGTTCTTCACCTGCATGATGTCCATGTATCATCTTCAGCATGTCAGACTTGACTGGAATAGGAATATTTGCCTCCTGTGGAATATTTCTGAACATTTCAGGGTTTGTGTTCTGTGTACAGGTCATGTATGAGACAGCATGCTTGGCTTCCATATAGTACATAATGTAAAAGTTGCACATCTCATCATTGGCAGTACCCCTACACAGTACAAAAAGGACGTGGCACTTAGAAAATAATGAGCTGAATAGCTGCTATTTAATTCATCCAACTTGTTTAATAGGATACTAAAACATTGCAATCAAATGTTGAGATGTCCCAAACTAAAACATGCAATACCTGCATTGCAGTGAATATCAGAAATTTACTTTGGTTTATACAGGAGAAAAGCAGCGTGCACAAATTCCCCACATGTCTCAGAAATTCCTAGGAATTTGCTTTATATTTTACAGAAAATTGAAGCACCTATTTGAACTGCTCTCCCTACTCAATTCTTCAGCATACTCCATACAGTTCCCATTGTGTTATCAATTGTGCACGTTCTGATGAAATATGATAGAGCTGCATCACTCATTACATTACTATTCACTCACTTCTCTACAAATCTTGGATGAATGTCATATGAAATTGTTGCAAATAACAGCAGTCGTTTCAGTGACTATTTTTTATGACAAATCTTCCCCTTTCCTCAGCAAATGCATTCATTTATTGTCCAATCACACTGGTTCTACTACTGCAAAATTTATTTTCATTATATATTAAGATACTGTAACTATCTCTTAAAGAGAACATAGCACTGTCATATTGAGAATAACTTGTTTTTAAGTTTTTGTAACAAAAACATGAGTGCAAGGGGAATGATAGAACACTAGCAAAGTTTGATAAATTTTGTGCATGCACTTGAGACAGAAGTGGCTCTTCTCTACTGCTACATAATCCTGTCTTCAATAGGAAAAAAAAAGCTGGCACATGTAAGTTCTTCTTTTTTTCTGTTCTTTTTTTTGTGAAGCAGAGTATATATGGCCTCCTTACAGCTGTGGTCTGTTTCTTCCTCTGCCATACAGGTTAGTATCTTTTGTTTAGAGCTACTATCCTGACAATGAATAAGCTAGGACTTTTTAGGGAAAGTTCATAAAATATAGGGGTTTACACCAAGATTTTTTAAATTAGCTTTCACAATTAAACAGTGAGCCTACACTCATTAAAAAAAATACAGAGGTGGTCTATTAGATGTTTGCAAAAGACATCAGTGCTGACTTTTCCAGCAGCATTCTACAGCATTCATTTATTCACCATAGCAACAATAATACCATAAACCAGAGAGGAGAAAGGGAAACATGGGAGATGAGACTGTTTCAAGAGGGGAATTGGTTATTTTTCCATGCACTGGAAGTTTGGTACCCCTTGGAGACTATAAAAATTAGACTCTGACTGGGCAAGCTCTCCCTAAGCTTTTAGAAAGTATTAACTTCACTGCTGGACCTCCAATATCCATCACCATAATTGCTTCCTCTTTAAAACTCCAGTAGAAAATGGGATGTGGAAATTACAAAAACTGGCTCACCTGGCACGCTACTGTGTCTAACCATTGGTGGTGGTTAAATTTTAGGTGGTAGTTAAGTATTGCTGCTCACTGCCCCCACTCCTGCCCTCACCAAACCAGGACAGAGCAAAACTTGTGGGAAAATATAATAATACTAAATAAAAATAAATAAATAATAGTAACACTAATGATGATAATACTAATAAACAATATGGCATGATTCATATAATATGCAGTCATATATTATAGTGCAAATAAATAATAAATAAAACCAGTAAAACAATAAGTATAATAATAACAATTACTGTAATGGAAAGGACAGAGCGACAGTTTCCTCACTGAAAGAATACTAGTACATTGAAAGAAAATACCATAATCTTCCTAAGGCTGTTTCTTAAACTGTAAGGATAATTCAACAAACAGGAACTACTTTGGGGAAAGTAACAGAAACATGTCAGAAACTTTTCAAAATTGTGAAAAAAGGTCAGCAGTTAAATTAAGGTTTTATGTTTTTAGTGTCATGATATTTGTAAAAACCTCTTCTCAACTCCTTTGTTTCTAACTGTTACATATCACTATCTTAACTGCCTACTGGAAGGTGATAAATCCATGTTGAATCCTTAACCCTCCACTGAGATGCAATCTTAGGGTGCTCAATACATAGGGGTGCTCATACGTTTCCATGGAACGCTGCAGCATACACCCTCAGAATGGAGAGATTTCCACAGGTTATCTTTGTTTCTCTACGTATGCATTAAATTACAGTTCAAAGAACCACAGCCAGCTAAGAGATAATATTAATATTATACGTATTTTTACAGCTGTATTTGTCCATTTGATCTTACAGGGCTGTGTCTGTCACCTGCTGCCGAGTAGCATCAGTGACAAACAGTTCAGATTTTCCTATTTTTTATTATTAGTAATTTCTGGTTTGGTTGTGTTTCATAAAAGCCTGTACTTTTTTTTACTGAAAAAAGGTTACTGCAGTATTAATCCAGGTTTTTTAAGGCTAGATTTTGCAATAGGTCAAAATATCAGAATTTTATAAGCTTCAATAAATTTCCTTTCTAAAATCATGTCGAGAATTGTGAAGCTTTATTATTTCACTATAAACAGTTAATAATGCCACCTGATTAAAAAATATATTTTCTAGAATTGATATTCAGAATCCTTCTCATAGAGGACTAGATCAGCCCAACATCTGAGTAAGTTGTTTGGCAGCATTGCTTCGCTTCAGAAGTGTTCTGAACACTTCAGCAAAGTGAATATTCACATAAGGAATGTCAATGAACACTGTGTGAAGTTAAATCTTAAGTAGACCAGACGGCATAACAGAATTCTGGCAGAAATTGTTTCCTAGAATTACCTTGGAAGAAAATATAAAACAAAAACATTTCTACATATAACCAATGCCCTGGAAAAAACACATTCTGAAATGGAGCAAATAGATAAAATTTACCCTATATGTGTCTCTGTAGTTCTGCCTTCCCCACTGAACACACATCTGGCTGCTAGTATATCATCATAGCTAACATCTACTGGGTATTTCACGGGGTAGAATGCCTGAAAGAGAGGATGATTCACCACAATCAGTCAAAGTGCTTCATATCTGTGTCAATAGACACTGATGAGAAGGACGGTGCTACATATCTGAAATGACTTTTGCGTCATAATCTAATCGTGATAATACTTGGCAACGTTCACTTCCAAGAGCACAACAGCACATAACCAGTGGAAACTCCATGATGCAAATCTGTGGACATGTGATTTACAATTCAGCTCTTCAGTCTGAAACAAAGATGGTTAAAATTCACACTCAGAACTAAAAAGAACTCAACCAACCTGTGGTAGTTGTGGACTCTGTCTACCAATCAATGTCCATTGACCATTTCTCACTCTGTAACCACTCACTACTTTACCTATAAGATATCAATATACATGAGAAGTGAGATATACCTAAAAAATACATTGCGGGGTTAACATTTTTCTGTAAAGTATTTGATATTCCTATGTTACTCTTACCTAGTCTGTGCGTGTGAACTCTGTAGGCAAAAAGGTGCATTGGAGACCTTTTGTAATGGCAGGCAATGTCTGCATCAACCACTGTGAAAATATGACAGCAATAAACAATGACAAACAGATCATTTATCAAACAGAGAATGGTTGAATTACTGTACTTCGTTCAGCTTTGTTTACAAAAAGCATACCTACACTGGACAACAGATCATTTCAAAAGATAATGGATAATATCATATACTACTGCAGTGTCCATCTCAAGACATTGGCAAAGAAAAACTAATACAGTATAGTGCAGGTTACTTGAAAATTACTTAATCTGCTGACATATAAAATCTTTCTGGCTGAAAGCCAGAAGAACTTCTTCCAGTGTACACTACTGCTATTTAACAAAATGAAGTAATAATTTTACTTACAGACTATGTAGAGGGTTGTTTAAAATAAACATAGCTATGGTAAATTATCTACTCAGGGGAAAATTAAAATAAACTGATGTAATTCTAAACTGATACAATTTACAATGAAGTCTTGATTATAAAGGCCCAGATCTAATTTAGGGTTATACAAGAGACTGTCAGAAAACTGCTGTACAATGTTTACAGGGTAGTACTCATGTTAGATGCAGTAACAGTACCTAAGGAAGAGCCCACACAAAAATCCTGATGCCTTTCTGAGACATATCACCACATTTCCTGTTTCAACAAATTTCATGCTCCACTTAAGAGCTGTAAATTTGACTGAACATGAAAAGGCAGTTATCAGCAACCACAGAACTGTTCGTTTGCCCTTTTCCCTCACCCTTCTAGTTGAAAAATTACATTCCTACACTGATCAAATATTATTGGGGGTAGTGGGGCATTAATTTGGTATGTTTTCATATTGGAGAGAACATGAGAGAATGAATTTTTGATTTCAATTAAAATTTAAAAATGTTTCAAGTTGCAGAATTCACTAAACAGTTGGAGTCAGCAAAGGATTTGACCACCTCATCATATTTAGGCAGCTAACTGTGAATGGGACAAATGGTGCTCCTAGTTATCTCCTTAAAAATTTTAGTATAGCAGAGTACAGTCAGTGTCCAACTTCCTTAAAACAGAACATCTCATGCTAGCCAACGAAAGGATTTTGGAAGTTCCCAAGCTGAGTTTCAGACAGAATTCAAGATTCTGAATATAAACAGTTTGTAAACCTTCTACTATGATTTTTTTTTCCCAGCATTTTGGCCTTTTAACCAACTAGGAACACAGGAATAAAATCCTTAAATAGCAGTACCTTACTGGTAGAAATTCATATTTTAAAACGGAAGTCTTAGTAGAATCACAAATATCATGAATGACAAATGAAGATAAAGGAGAGTCCAAAACAGTTTATGGGTTTTTAGAGGGGAAAGGAGGAATTAGAAAAGAGATACGGCATTTTTTGTGAAATATTAAATGAAAATAAATTAAAGAAATACTCATTATTATTTGTACACATTGTGTTTATACAGCATTGATTGCCTTTACTGATGTAGTCATAGGGAAATAGGATACAATCTTAAACATAACTATTTTTTTCATTTGTTCAATCAATCAAATAATTAATTTGTCCATCTACATATGAGTAAGCCTCTCTCAAATTTTCTTCCACATTAAGCAACAATAATAGATCAGATGCTGTAATCATATAATCACCTTGTAAAATGGTGACTCACCTTTCTTGCCTGGTGGGATGACCGTGTTCACAGACATCATAAGATACATTCCCGCAATCAAGGGCTGCCTGCAATGGAAAAGCCAAGCTCTGGTAAACAAGTCCTCTGTAAAACACAACTGCAAGTGACTTGATATGCAATACCATTTGACACCATTAATTTCTAAATATTGGATTACATCTGAAACAGGTCTCCTGAAAAAGCAGCTGTTTCACAGTAGTTCCCCTCTCCCTCCCATTTTTGCTACCATTTCTAAAGCATCTTCTTCAAAATATGTGAAATAGAACAAAGCTATCATCTGCATAATTGCTGTTCTCATCCCAGATTTCTAAATATGAATCTCTTAAAGTAGATTAACTCAGTCGTCATTGCACAGCTGCGTCAAGCTTCTTAGCAGAAATGAAATTTTTTGCCAACAGATGACACAACTTTGAAATTCTTGATGTTGTGAAGTATGTTTTATTTCACGTTTTCAAAGGAATCCACAATTTCTATTCCAATTAAAAAAATAGGTAAGCATTTTTAAAAATACTCACTTTTGATGTGTCAGATGTAAAGTTACACCAGAACAGTCCTTGTGTTTATCTGTACAAATTGTGAAACAGTTTCATCATTAGAAACTGAACCCCTTCAAATTACTACATATTAAGAAGATTTTTCTGCTGTGTAAAAAAATACCAGAAGGCAGAAAAAGTTTTAATCTTACTATGTGCAGTAAAACAGTTATATTGTGGAAATACTACTGAAATTTGCACAAACCTGATCATCTCAGTACTGCATTTCTAGAAATCCTAATACAGAGAAAAACCCGTGGATGGAAACTACTGTACTAGAAAATGTAGATCTTTACGAACTAGCATCTGGGAAATGAAACAGAATCACGCTCACAGTAGCAGAAAAAGTAGTTTTGTTTCAAACAAATTTATATTTTGATCAAAGTTAGAAAATTTAAAGATTTGTGAAAAGCAATAATTATTTTTGTCATTAATAATGCAGCGGCCAGAAATCCTTGTAATAAAAGTCAACAGGTGAACTTGATATACCAATACAGACAATTCTGCTTAAAACTGGATATCCTAGAAGGTGAGTAAAAACAGCTAATTCATTTGTCAGTGTACTGTGTCATCATTAGCTGATATGTTTGACATTTTCGTTTAAAGACCCAGTTGTCTTGACAGTTACTCAATTATAGCTGGCCATCTGAGAGTTCAGTCTTTGTTCCTTTTTAAGCCAGTTTCTTTCTCTTATGTTTATACAATAATAGCTGTAGTTGGATCTAACTCCAAAGTAAGTACACAGAACACTCTGAAACAATACCATCCAACAATATAGGTTTCAGGTAAGAAAGAGATCAGAGAAGCTACTGTAACAAGGGGTAACTTCTGAGAGATTTTCCTCCTGTAAATAGCCAGATTCCAAACTGAAAAATTAGTGCATTTGAACAGAAAAAAGGATAATGGCAAAAGTAGGACAACACATGGAAACTTGACAGATTAAAAAATAACAGTTCAGTTTTTCACACATTAGGTATTTCAGTCACCCCATATGCGGCTATTAACAGATAACAATCAAGTTTGCTTTTCACCACCATTGATGATAGAATTTACTAGAATTTGTTTTCATTACGTTCACAAAGTAGATCTGTAAATTAATACACGTGTTCTTCAAATGAAATAGCTGCTAACACGATTTTACTAGGTTCTCAAAATGCTCATCATCATGGCATCTACAAATTCTTAGTCAGTCCAGTTCTGTGCATCCCAACACTTTTAGATTTAAAAATCTGAATCACTATACCACATTGGAACCTCTACAGATAGCAACAAAAAAGCAAAGTCTTCATTGCACACAGAAAAGGAAAATACGAACTGTAGCTCTTTCATCAAGACTACCAAATCAAGAATCCAAAAGTGCCAAAAAGACTGACCTATTAGGACAAAAGAAGGGGAATGGTAAGAAAACATTCAAGAGAAAGAGCAACTAAACTCCTTTTCAATGGTTTTAGAAACAGTTAAAGACACATACAAACTGTTCATCTTCTTCCCTGTAGGCAGCTTCACTTGCAGTCTCAATACCTCAGTGTTTGCTGCAAAGGTGTCCATAAAGTCTCTTCTGCCCTACCCTCCTCATTTCAAAGTAATTTTTTCTTATTTATATAACACAGGTGATGATCCAGAACTCCGTTTTTTTAAGTTTAATATTGTTAGAACTCTGTACTACATGAATTTCAATGGAAGTTGGAAAATACTTGCTTCCTCTCAGAAGATCATTATTTAAAGAAATAAAATTTAAAATTTTAAAATGCAATCAGTCATTCTGTGTCTCTTAGTTTTGGAACTTCAGTTGAAAACATCATCATTCTATCTTTTGAAAACTCCTGCAAAATTATCCCCAAACCATTAACCTGATTTCATATTTGAAAAATTTTGCCCTTATGACAGCATAGTGTCTCTTAAAAGTAGCACCACAGGAGAAGGGAAAAAACTCAAACATATTTCAGTTTGGCAATATTAAAGTATTTTGACACAATTTGAATTTTCAGAGCATGGAAAAAAATTTAATCAGCATTTTCATCTAAATAGAGCAATTTCAAAATGAACTGAAGATAGTTCTAAAGTTGCTACTAATTATTACAATTGCTCCTATAGAAGGCAACCATCTAAATCAGTATCAGGAGAAGCACAAAGGAACTTCTGGCACAAGCATCTGATCTGCAGTGTGTGTTACAGAGTAAAACAATGGAAGGATACATCAACTTCTACTGCAGCAGAGCGGCATTTCTTTATGAAGCTACAAATCCCTTGCTATTTCAAAGTCAGCCCTTGATTTGTACCAGAATCTCCACATACAGTCTCAGAATTGGCTTTGCTTCGTTAAAGGTAGGAAGTAGCCTCAAAGGTGAGCAGAACCTTTGGGCAAGGCAATTCCAAAGCTAATGCCCATGGGGAAGTAACTCTGTATAAGTTATATTTAAAGAGCAAAGATATGGAGCACAAGAAATGAACTTGAGGTCCTAGTAAAGAATGAGACAAATAATATTGCATTCAATATTGGTATCTAATATTTGATATATAAAACTACCTTAACCTTTTCATGTTAAGTCAAGGTACTTGCATTTGCTGATCTGTTCAATCCTGGTATCAATTCAATGAGATTCTTTTTTAGCGTGAAGTCTGGAGTGAAACTGTACCTTTATTCAATTTGTGAAAAACAAAATGCAAACACCGACTCCCTAATGACATTTTCACAACTTACTTTCCAAACAGAAAGGAGACAATTGTTGATCCTGGTTCAATATAAAATTTTAACAGATGAAGACCTCATAAAGGTCACAGATGACTGATTTGCTAAAAGGTTATAAAAATATATCATAGCCATGAATCTCTGTGAATATGCAAAGCTAACTTTATTCAAAACACTAGCATATTCAAGAGAATGGCAAAGATAAGCACACCAAATCTAATGTTCAGAATAACGTTCAAATGACAATACACAACTCATACTCTTATGAGGAAACAGATCTTTTTAAGACATCTACTAGCTCGGTGGCCAGAACTAATTACTCTACCCAACCGAAAAAACCAAATCCAAAGACAACACTAAGAACCCTACACCCGACTAAGAAAAGCAGGTATATCTGTCTTATTATGTGTAATGTTGGCAACATAATTCTTGCAGGGAGTAATAGCAGGGAGAAAGAAATCTACTCTCAGTGAAAAGGTGGGGGTTAAAAGAAGAAACTGAGAATACAATATTGTTCATTATGCAAGAAAAGAGAGAGAACAAGAAAGGGAATGGAAAAAAAGCCAAAGCTGAACAAAGATGAAAGATTTCCCTGTAAGTTTGCTCCAAATATACTGACAAAGATTTATAAATGGCTTCAAACAATGCAACTGTTGTACACATACAAATGACAGAATGTGAAAACCTTTCATTACAGAACAGCTAAAAGACCTCATCATTGATAACTTCTAAACACTTTGATTCTTGGGTATAACAGTTATATTCTTACCTGTGCAGGAAAAGACTAAGATAATAATATGGCAGATTAGAAACATTAGTCTTTGTTATATGAAGGAAAGGAAATAAAAACATTCTGGGGATTAGAAAAATACCACATTTTTAAAATTCTGATTCGAAGGTGCTTATGTAGAAGAATAAAACAAGACTAGGATGACAACTGCATTGCATATCCCTACAGCCCAAGCTCAAAGCTGATTGGGTCCCTTTACAGACTTAAAGATGGTTAGATTTACTTTAATTTGAATCTGAACTTGAAACTTACAACTGTATAAAAAGGCAGACAAATTTCTGACAATTTTTTATTTGTTTACTGATATCCACTCTCAGGCATAACTCCAGAATAATTTTTGTTTTTACAATACAAAAAGTAAAGAAAATTAAACAGAGAAATCAGTATTTTTCTAAGATGGCTCTTTACACATTTTTTTTGTAGAATGTATTTTGGTTCTCCAGCCTAAATTTTAATCTGTTTACTTTATACAAGGTACAGTAAGTTTTATTTTGTTATCTCAGAGCAAAGTTCTGTATTGGTTTGGCAAAAATGGTAAAAACCAATTAGTGGTCTGCTTTAAAACTGACATCCAGGTAGGCCAGTTAGATACAAGTGTACACCTCTGGGACACATGCCTTAAATACAGGTGGGATTGTGGGAAACTTTCTATTCTGCTGTGGGCCTGGCCATCAGGTAACATCGAGGTGGGGGTGCGAGGGGGCGGGAGCAGTCAGGGCTCGGCTCAGGCCCTTCTGCCCCCGGGGCCGGGCTGGGGCGGCTGTGCCGGGGCTGGCCCTGGCTGGAGCTGAGCTGGGTCCTTGAGCCCAGCAGATGCCGGCAGAGACACGGCTGCTGACACCCAGCTGATCCTATGGCCTGCCTCATGCTGCTGGCCGGGCCGAGGNCACAAACAGATTGTGTCTCTTGTGGAAAGTTACCAGAACAAAATCAGGAGGAATTTGTCTCTCTCCAAGACTGAATGAAAGACTATTTTGTAAGTGGTGCTGACTTGGAGTTCTGATTTTCTGTCTCTTTACATTGTTTTGTAGAAAAGTAAACTGTTGGTAGGGGGAACGGGAGGGCTTTTAAAAAGGTTTCATGGGTTTTTTTTGTTTGCCCTTTAGCGTGTGTTAATAAATGTAACTGTTTCTATCTTTAAGTTGGGCCTGTTTTGCCTTTCTTCTAATCCTATTCCATAGTAGAAAGATAGACCACTACACTAAATTTAACAAAACAGATTCAGCAAATGTGAAACCACTATGTTTTTTGGTGTTTCTGCCCGGTTACAAACTTTAACCCATTACAAGTGCATACCTAAATATGAGTTCTTAGCTCAGGATTATAGATAAGAAAGGATGGAAAGCAGAACTAATTTAATATCTGGTTAATGAAATATTCTTTTCAGAAGAGTAGAACATGAGAGTTGATGATTTTAACTATAGCATTTTTCCCCCCAAAACTGATAGGAAATAAAATTGGGTGCTAATACATAAGTAACTACTACATCAAGTCAAATATTTTATATTTGCAATGACTAGTAAGTCAGAATAGTAAACTCTGAACAATGCTCTGGAATCCTTAATATACTACTGAAAGCCTAACAAGTTAACTGAGCACATTTCATCACTTATCCTCTGTTCTAAATAGCAACAACTGCATGTGCTTACATACAAACCTAAGTGACCATATCCTTATGCTTTGACTCTAGTCATATTCTTATCTCTGTGGTAATCAACAGACATCTCATTACAAGAAAAATCCCTTTAGGTTATTCCTGAAATTTAAAAATACTTGTGAAACTAGTTGAAGATTATGCATTGAATATCTTTGAACACTACTATGAAGGTTTAGGACGTTTTATTAGATTAAAATTGTATTTTTCTCTACTGGAATTTTCACAGGTAGCCAACATTAAAACCATTTCTTCCCAGAAAGGTAGATTATTTTTTACTTTAAAAATAAGATCACAGACTACCAAGCAAAAAGCACTGAAAATTGGAGGGCACTCTGTCATACTCTGTAACAGTTGAAACATGACACTGGTATCATCTCCCGCATCATAATCCTATCAGTCAACAACACTTTTTAAACTTCCATAATTTTGTGGGCTTGTATCTATGGCATTTTTAAGTCCCGCATATGTATTCTAGGCAAAAAATAAGGAAGACTACTGCAGAGGGTCTATTGGAGGTATAAAATGATGTTTTAATTTCAGGTGACTATTTCTTTCACTGCAGTTTCTCTAAAGGTGCAACTGGGTTTTCTGAGTAGAAGCTTGGACCAACAAGTCAAGTTGCTAATAAAAATTTCCAAAGACGTTTTCAACTAACATGCAGTGAAAGTTATTGATCTAATCTTTTTTTTTAGTAACCACATACTCATATATTATTCTTAGGAGTGAAAATTAACAGCGGGAACTCTCAATGTCCCCAAGCAATAATCAAGAGCAGGCTGTTGATGAATATACTCTCTTTAGAGGTTTGCAACTTTAATTATTCAGGATTTTAGCAGGCAAAGAATCACATGGGTTTTAAGAGTCCATCTGAACTCATGAAAATCAATTCTTTCAACTTCAGCTGTCCATATTTGCATATACACTCTACTCAAACAGTGCTAAGCTCAGTTTAGCACTCAGTTTATTCCTTCCTCCTCCAGCTCTATCAATATTGCCATTAAGCCATATTATATCTTCATGTCATATGAACCATACCTTCTGCTTCAGACAGTGCTGCTTAAAATTCTAAGTATTGCCCAAACTTTGCCACAGATGCACAGAAGAGAGGCTACATGGCACTGAGAAGCTGCACCTACCAGGTAATTTCTCCATTCAAAACCAAGTACAGTCTGTGGATCATTTACCATGATACCACAGAAGGATAGAGAGGCCACAGGCATAGCTTGAACTACTATTTTCATGCATATTCCTCCCTTAATTTTTTGTCCTTGCTCAGCTTTCTCTTCTTTCAAGTCCAACATTTTCATTATCACTAGCTCATGAGGTTCTTCATATTCTTGTTTAAATCCTACAGCAGTAATGTATCACAGACGAGTTCCATGGGAAATGACAACCCACAGGTTTTTTGCTCTTGATGACCACAGAAGCTGTAACACAAAAACTCTACACAGGATATGATTTACAGAGTAAAAGCAAGAATGTATGCACCTCACAGGTGTCTGAACAAGCCATCTCAGGTTTAAAGAACAAAGTGCAACACAGAATATAAATACATAAATAAAATAATCTCCAAAAATCACTGATCACCAATATAGCAATGTGCATTAATGAAATTCAAATTTCCCAAATCCCAGCTCACAACATATGGTCTGGATGAGCAGTGGACTGAACAACAGCTGAATGGTTGTCTAGTTGGATGATGGCAACTAGTGGTATAGCCCAGGAATCAATCAAACTGGCTCCAGTCCTGTTCAACATCTTCATTAATGACCTGGATAACGGGGCAGGTGCACCCTCAGCAACTGCAGATGATACCACTCTGGGAGAAGTCAGAGATGCAACAGATGGTTGTGCTGCCATCCAGAGGGACCTGGACAGGCGGGAGAGAGGGGCTGACAGGAACCTCATGAAGAACAAGGGGAAGTGCCAAGTCCTGCGTGTGGGGAAGTACAGCCCCAGGCACCAACAGGCTGGGAAGCAGCTTGTCAGCAAAGGATCTGAGGCTTCTCAGGATGAGCATGACCCAGCCGTGTGCCCTTGCTGCAAAGAAGGCAGATGGTGTTCTCTGCTGCATCTGCCAAAGCAGGGCCAGCAGATCAGGGAAGGGGATCCTTTCCTTCTGCTCAGCACTGGGGAGGCCACATCTGGAGTTCTGTGTCCGGTGCTGGGCTTCCTAGTGTGAGAACGACACAGAGAGTGCCCAGCAAAGGGCCACAAAGACTATGAAGGGACTGGAACATCTCTTCTGGGAGGAAAGGCTGAGAGAGGTGGCACTGTTCAGCCTGGAGAAGAGATGGATCTGGAGGGAGGGTGCAAAGGAGAGGGAGCCAGGCTCTTCTCAGTGCTCAGTGACAGGACCAGAGGTGATGGGCACACACTGAAACATGGGAGGCTTCTGCTCAACATTAGAGAACTTTTTCACTCTGTGGGTGACTAAGCACTGGCAGAGGTTGCCCTGGGGTGTTTCTACCACTAAATATACCTGGACATGGGCCTGGAGAACAGCATCTAGGTGGCCCTGCTTGAGCAGGGAGGGCATGGGCCAGATGACTTCCAAAGGTTTGGTTCAACCTCAGCAATTATGTGACTCTCTGAAACACTCAATGACAAGAATAAGCATATTGCTATGCTTAAAATGAGTAATTCATCTTAAAAAAAAAAAAAAAGAAGAAAAACCAAGCCAAACAAACAAACCAACGAAGACACTGTCTCCATGAGTTACATTTTTTTCCAAACACAGATACAGTGACTAATTAGCCAGTGAATATAATCTGTTCACAATCTCCTCAAGTATGATGACAGGTTAAGTATTATTTGTTTCAACTTCATTAAAGAAAACACTGAATTATATATGGAAAGCCCAAGTTTCTCCCTAAACGTAAAGTTATTAATCTGCTCCTTGATTACTTTAAGTCATTTGCTCCACATTTTTGAAGAAAAAAATGGTGTTCACCTTTCAAACAGTTATACAGATAATCAAGTTTATGAATTTAAGTAAATATACAAATTGTATCACAAAGATGTTCACTGATCTTTGCAAATGGCACTAGCAGAAAAATTATTTTCTACAGGTAAATATTATTGATGCTGTAGCTGATACAACTTACAGAGCTAATTTTCAATATGCATACCTCTAAATGCACTAATATCTCCATAGTGTACCTGAAGAACAAAGTATCTGCTACCGGTTTCTCCTCCAACTCTGAATCCAACACCTAAGAAAAGGAAAATACATATTTTTCAGAAACAATCAAATGTAAGATGATTCAGCATCACTGACAATATAAAAAATTACAAATCACTTTACCAGCTAAGTGTAGAAGGAGTAGAAAATTTCAGACACCACTGAAGAAAACTTTGTCCTAAAACCTAGGAAAACCACCAGCCCATGATCCCAAACAGACTAAGAAGCTAGGACCATAACTTAATTATGAATGAATAGGTATTTGCTTTATGCAGAGAACTCTGGCAACCAAAGAACATTAATACAGATTCTATAAAAATCCAAAATAAAAATGAAGTTTTGTCATTCATGTAGGATTTGGTGGAACTTTAATTTCATACAACCTCTTCATGATATAAAACTAATTAACACTAATTTACTAAGAAGATATTGAGAATGAGAAGAAAAAAAGGTCTGCAGTAGAATATTTTAGATTTAAATTAATATTATATGCAGAAAAAATCTTGAGGAAATTATGCAGCTATGTTACTTGATGAGATAAGCACAAAACACAATAGAGAAGCTTGAAATAATTTGATATAATGAAATTGCAAGTTGTCACCATCACCAAAAGGATTTTTCTAAATCAATTCCACAATGAACATTTTTCAAAAGAAGCGGAGAAGGCAATTTATTTGTATTTGGTCAGAGAATCCCCAGTTATAGGCAAAGCAAATTATGAATGGGACTGCAGCCTCTCTGTGCACAAACGAGGCATCTTTCTTTATGAATACTCCCTACAAACCTTGTATTTTTGCACAGCTTACCAATGAGAAAAGTATTAATACCTAGAGTTTAACAGCAAAATTTCCATAGAATCCTCTAAGTACAAAACTTCTATAGAATCCTCCATGTAACAATTTTTTTAAATTTGACATTCTGATAACCGAATCAAGTAACATTCATGTTGGTAAGTCTGTAAACAGGTTATTAAAAAAAGTGTTTTCATGATACTGCTCCTGGCTATGAAAATGGGCAGTAAAAGATGAAAGAAAAAATACTTAGAATTCAAGATATTTTCAGATCAAGGCTATACAGATGGCAAATATTTCTAAGACCCTTAGTGGTTATTACAAAGAAGCACTTCACCCTGTTTTCCAGTCATACCACTCCAAGTAGCCTAAAATGTTTTGATTTAATTCAGCAGAGTTGTCTATTATACAAGAAAATAGGTATACAAGCATGTTGCTAAACAGCATCAAAGCATTAAAAATGAAAAACACATTAAATTGTCAATGTATACTTTAAACAGGAAAAATTCAATGTTTTGATTGAACTTATTTATGCTTTCCCAAACAAACAAAATATTTTAATGTAGTAATGGTAAGATACATAAATGGTAACCTTCTAGTAACATATAGCAGGAAATGCAAGATCAATGCTATATAAACAATATATTATGATAGTTATCTCTCCCTCTGCTTTTTTTACCCCCACAGAACCCCAAAATGGTATACCAACAGAATGACAAAAACCCACAAGTATATTAGTTAGCATAATACATTTCATAATGAGGTTGATACTTATACAATTTCTATCAATTAGACATAATAAAAATATTATAGGATGTTCCCAGATACGCCAGGTTCTTACTTCCATATCCTCTTTCTCCTACCCCTGCACACAAAAACTCCATATTAAAGGGCCAATACCTTTGGGCAGCCTGGTGGGGGGAGCATTTCTTGCCCAAGCATACAAAATGTTAGATTTATCTCTGCATGTTCCTTCATCACAGTCCCTAAAAATATGAGGAAAGAAAACAGAGTATTATTTTCAAAATTTTGAAATCAGAAAACAGCAGGTGAGTTACATGCAAACCCACTAATTTTAAGATCTATGAAGATGATTTGTTGAATGTATGCTGATAAAACACAGATCTTTTAGGGTAGATTGCTTTCATGGATATTGGTGTATGTTCCACCTTCTTTTATTTCCCTCCCTTTGCATTAAGGCAGTTGCGCTGGTTTTGCATTGGTTGATATTTTGTGAGGAGGGAAGAAGCCATCCACAGAAATGATTTTTAGAAGCTGCTAAGAGTCTCTTCTGTGCCTGACAAAACCAAACAGTGACTAGTTTTGGATACTGATACCTTGTTAAACCANCGTGGCCTGAATCTATTGCCGGGACTGCTCTGGCCAGGGCCCAGGAGGAACCAGCAATGACCCTCCGCAGGCCCGGGCAGGGTATTAACTCCTTTACTGCACAGATGAAACTTGCACAGCATTGATCCTCTCTCAAGTGACAGAAAGGGACAGAGTGCAGACACATAGAGAAACAACATGAAGACAACCATGGTCAGTGAAGAAGGAAGAGACAAGTCCCAGATGGGAGGAGAATGAGGCAATGCTTTAGTTTTGGGCTGAAATTCTTTTGTAAGGCCATGGTGATGGCCTTGATACACTAGAANGTGATACACTAGAATATCCCTTTAATTCATCGGAAGAGTATGGGGAGATGGGAGTGTTCAAACTGCAGACATGAGCAAAGGCATTCATGCTGAAGTAGGTAGATGCTGAAGCAGCTGTGATCTAAGAAGCTTGAACAGAGACAGATGAAGACCCTCTGCTCCCAGGGAAAGAAGAAGACCTCTGTTCTCAGAGATGAAGATGATCTCAGATATAGATGAAGAGAACCTTTGCTTTTGAACAGCTCATCCTTAAAATAGTACCCTATGAATTTGACATGCCCCATCAAAGCAGCTGTGGGAAGGCTGCATGAGATGGGAGGGACTTCATGATTTCCGGGTGGCTGCTATTTCTGAGAACTAAAGCCATGAGAGAACTGTTTTCTTGTGGAGAAGTCTCCATGACATGGTAAAAGAGACTCCTCTTTCTAAAATAACTGATGAGAGACTATCTTAGAGGTAGTAAACTGGCCTAAGTTCCAGATTTTGTCTCTGTACATTGTCAGTAGGAAAGAGAAAAAGGTTGTGGGGAGAGGAAAAATGTTCTGAAAATTTTACTCTGATTATTATTTTTTTTTTCTTTCAATTCTGTTTAAATAAGAAAAAGGTTGTGGGGAGAGGAAAAATGTTCTGAAAATTTTACTCTGATTATTATTTTTTTTTTCTTTCAATTCTGTTTAAATAATTTTTTCTTTGTACCCTTAAACATTTGAGCCGCTTTGCACTTCCCCTAATCCTATCCCGCGGCAGACAAGAAGTAAATAACTCTAGTGGGTGCATTAGCTTTTAGCCAATATGAAGACCTACCACATTAATTCGTGCATTGTCCGGGAAACAAAATATTAGCAAACCAAAACCACTACACTAAATTGGTGTTTCTGCCAGGTTTCAAACCTGAAATCGACACAGCAGTGTTAGACAGTTCTGATGGGCCCTCTCAGCCTATTAATCAACGATGGAAAAAATGAAGGCACATTTTATAGTAATGAATTATATGAAAATTTCTAGCATTATTAACTCAAGTGATACAAAATGACAGTGGCTGTCACATTTACACAGAGGAACAGGACTCATGCACAAAGCAGAACCCCCCCCCTCCCGCCC
>WBMY01017214.1:58795-71316 GCA_013397315.1 Donacobius atricapilla
GCCCCAAAACATAAAATTGGTTATTTAAAATTCATTTAAAAATCACTGTCAAAAAAAAGTGACAGGAATATATGAACCCACAGATAGGAGGCACTCATGCTCTTCCCTGTACTTAATGTGAGCACATTATTTTATGTTAATTTTTATTCCACTGCAGTATTTCTTGTTTTTCAAAACAGAAAAATCACACACATACACAAAAGGAACAATCACCAAAAAAATCCCAAACAAACAAATCAAAAAAATGCAAAGCAAAAACACAGGGGAAAAAAAAAAGAAAAAAGAAGGGTTTGCCAAGTTAACAAGCCACAAAGAGGTCACAAATATTTAAAGTACCACAGAGCTTGACTAGTCCCTAGCCTCTGCAGCTAGCACCCTGCAGGTGATGCTGAGGGTGAAGAATGGAAGACTCCTGAAGACTAATAAATTCTAGATACCTTAAATCTGCAAGAACTGGCAAACCCGAGGCAGAGACACTACCAAATCTGTAAAGGCCAGACACCGTTGAGCACACAGCACAATGTACCTGGACCACATCTAAGAAGGGACTGCTATATGTGGGTGTAGGCTTCATGGATATACATGGCTAATCAAAAAAGAGACCCTAAGGAGCTTTCCGAACACCCACCTAGAATACACTTCTTCCTCTTGATCCTGAATTAGGGAAAAGGTTTATTTACAGGGTGTATTTGTACCTTTTTCCAATGGCAAAGCATCCGTGGCCCTGAGCACAGAGTGTAGAAGTCATTCCACAGGTGCAGTATACACAGGTATGACTTTTGGAAAGCCTCACCCTGAAACTATTCAGACTACATCAACAGACTCATCACACAACAGATGTGATGAAGGTTGGCACCTATGCCAATGTTTCATTCTAAATGAAAACGGTAGAGTCCCCACTCCGTTTATCACTGCTTGTAAAATGAAACATGGGAAAACATTTGTTTATGTAAGGCTTGGTTTCAGTTGTGAGTCCTCCTGTTTTAAGGTCACTAGAATTTGATCTTACCTTTGTTAATGCCCCCTTCAAAAACCTGCCCCTACAACACCATATATAACCTCACCACCCTGCCCCAGCTCTCTCTCTTCGTCTTCATCCCCTCCCTGGCCCGGGGTGGGGCAATAAATAGATTCTCAAGCTTAACAAAACACAGACTTGTCTTGTCTGTTTCCCGGCCATCAACTGTAACGTCCCTGGACACAACATTCAGTCATCTGAAATTGTGGGGAAAACAGAATGCCATAAAGTGTAAGGAAGAGTATAAACACACAAAAAACCAGGACATCTAGCAGATGAAGGCTCAATCATGTTTCTGTTGAGAACAGCTCGGCCATATGTGCCAACGACAATGATGCTTTCCAGGTATCTCTCAGGGGTAACCAGCTCCTCTGGCATGTGTATCAAAACCACCTCAGCAGGACATTATGCATTTTCTTGATCCCAGTGAGCAAGAGACTATCAATAGAAAAGGGAACATGTCACTTCTTTTTTAGTAGTTATAACATGTATTTCTAGACCCTCATAACTAACACTTTGGTCACCTTCCCCTTCAAACACACTACATCCCAAAGGACAATCAAAACTTCTAAGTGCGATGTTTTGTTGGATGCAGATGCAGCTGAAAATTATGCAGCTTCTCACTGCTACTATACAAAAAACCTGAGACTTCAGGGATCTAACCTGGTATTGAGCTGTACAATTTGGAAATGTATTGAAGAGATTGTTTAGGAGAAATGCCAGAAGGAACTACAAGCACAGTCACAACTTTACCACCACACTTTGGGCCCAACAGTCTTTAACTTATACCACAGTATTTCTAAGAATACATTAATTAGGAAAAAACCCCAGTGCAAGCTGCTTCAAACTTTCCTCCTTAGAGGCTACCACAATGGAAGGGGAAGACTGCAGGGGACAAAGATGAAACACAGACACTGGTCTTTCGTTTTTGTTTAAAAAATGGTCAACCCTTTCATTTCGCCATCAATGATAATCTTCAAACTTTATTAAGTTTTCAGAAAAAAACCAAACCTAGAGGAGATTGCAAAGAAGAGGTACTAAGATAAACAGATTGAAAAGCAGGGAGCTAGTAAAAAGTATAAATTTAAACAACAAAAAATCACTGAAATTCATTGCTTCTTTACATACAAAAAATGAGATTCAAAACTGAATTAGTGACACAGAATACCTTAAAAAAGGACTATAGCTGAATATTATACAGTGTTGTTCTAAAAACTGATTTTGACTCAAAATTTGGGATTGAGTAGGGTAGGGGAGAGCTTACTGACTGTTTTTTGGATCTTTGCGGTTTTTTGCAAACTCTCATGGACTTCCCAAAGACATTCTCCCCAGTTCTTGGGTAAGCTCAAGAGCTGTTTTTATTAATTGCGCTGGGGTATTGAATGATTACCTAGATTGAAAGTAAAATATTACACTATGTCAGCAAGACCAGTATTTGGCCATCCCTTTCACATATTTGCATTGGTTATGGTAACAAATAACTTCTTTTATTTCTTTCTCTTTACATTGCAACCCTCAACACTAACCAAGACTTTTAAAAAAGGATAATTGAGGTGATTGAGTAAGACAAATAATTTTTAATTCTCAAATGTTGCAGAACATTCTGGGGCAGTGGCAATGGTAAGAAACTACACCTAAAAATGCATTTTTTTTCTACTGTCCCCCCTCTCCCTCAGGCAGTGAAATAAAAGTCCTTCACTGAACTAGTTATGACATCTTTCGCAACCTCTACTGAACTATTGTTGTCAAAGGTGTCCGAACCCATTCCTTCCTGCCAACAGAAACAACTAGTCTGACAGAGGAATTACCAGGTAGTCAGCTATGACCTGCACTTATACATTTGTTTGCATTAGATAAGTATTTAAAGTTGCCCTGCCTGATCTCACAATAAAGGTTAAGTCTATAAATCAGCTCATTCACAACAGCTTATTTCAGCATTCGGTTTGACGCAGCAGAAGACCTGTCTTGCCAGGAGACTCTCAAGTCCTGAATAATTCAACATTTTCTCTTAAAGCATTCAAGTGCATTCCTGATTCTGAACTTTTATCAATCAGTTCAGGCATGTTACTTCAATTTCAACACAGTTTGTCAGCTCAGGCAAAGCTTGTCATTTTGGCTGAACTGTTTTTAGATTAATTATGTTCAAGGAATAGAAGCAGCTACACAATTTTTTTTAATACACTGAGCAACACCCGAGGCAATGAGCCCTGGGAAACTTTTTTCTTTTTTCCTGTGGACAGGCCAGTGTATTTCAAGAAGGGAGAAGAACCTTTAGCACTTGTTCAGATAAAGATTCTACCACATTGTAGAGAATGTTGAAACCAGCGCAGGTTCCACACAACTTGACAGGCCTTTTGGAAGGCCAGGGACATTAGCAAGAACAGTGTTAAATCACCACAAAAGGCTGAAGGCCAGATAGGCATCACGAATTTTGGCTTAGCGCTGCTATGGCCAAAGGGCAGCTAATGCCAGCAGAGTCATCTGGGATGCTTCTCATTTCTCCTCCCTCAAAACTAGTCAGAATGAATCTTCACACCTCAGGAAAACTAATTTTGACCTTGCTCTCTGAATGTTTCTAAGAGCCTATTTTTCCATAATCCACAATTAATCCAATCTACAACTAATCCACATCATGATGGTAAAAAAACACTTGACTTGAAAAACCATTATGTAACTAATATTGCCAGAACTTTGAAAAAGAACTTAGAAGAAAGAAAAAAATCTATGTGGCATGCCTAATTGAATCAAAGCTGGCTCTGTAAAAATGTTGAGCATGTAAAAAGTAAGGGAAAGATCCCAGCTAAACAAGTCTTACAGCACTCTGCTCAAATAGCTGTTCTTTCCCTACTAGATGGAAGAGCAAGAGAAGTCATCATTTGCTAATAACCTTCAGGTAAACTAAAGGAACAGCAAAAAACCAAACAAAATAAACAACTATGAAGATCCATAACACACGGTCATCAGAATTACTTTAACAAAATTAGATTAGAAATTTCTAGCACCCTTTAGTCTACTTTATGTAGAAAGCATATCAGCTTTCTAGCCTTGCAAATAGCTACAGGTAGAGCAAGATAAAAAGCTGCAAACTTCTGCAAAAACAGGGATGTGAAATGATAAGACAGTGAATGAAGAGGTTTCATTTTGAGAATGCAAAGTAAACACAAAACCTCAGAAACTACACATAAAAAACAGCAAGAACTAATCAAAACCTGCATATGAAAAACTGGAAATAGTGGATTTAAACACAACACTAATGTATTTGGTCTGGCTAAGATGGAGTTAGTTTTCCCCACAGGAACCTTCATGGCGCTGGGACTCACATGAATAGCTAGAAAGGTGTTGGTAACACACCAGTGTTTGGGAAACATCTTAGCAGAGGCCACAGCTAGGCCCCTGACCCCAAATGACCAGAGAAATGTTCCATAATGTATTACATCCACTCAACAATAAAAGGTGGAGAAGGAGAAGAAGGGGGGGTAGGGACACACACGCACACACACACGGGTGTTTGCTATTTGTATTTGTCTTCCAGAGCAACCATTACTTGTGCGGAAGTCCTGCTTCCTGGGAAGTGGTTTGGTGATGCAAAGTAGGGAATGGAATATTTTGTTTTCCTCCAGTTCTGCACAACATTAGCTTTTGCTGCTATTAAACTGCCCTTATTTTGACACATGAGGTTGTTTTTCCATTCTGAGGAGTGGAGGGATAGAACAGCTTAGAGGAAATCTGGTGTCCAGCCAAGTTCAATCCACCACAACTAAACAAGTATCTTGTTGTTTGACAGATAGGTGTTAAATACAGCAGTCAAGAACAAATGCAACATTAGCTGCCACACTGCACAGGTTGTCATTCGTGAGTCTTCTGCTGGGAGAATGAAGGTACAGCCAGGGAGCTCAAACTACCTGAACTCTAGACTCAAATCAGGAATTTCAGTCTGATTCAGTTTTGAAGAATTTTGTTTCCTGGCTTTGGATCCATCTCATCTACAACCTCAGATCATCAGTTAGATGTGACTTAGGCATTGTCTCATAACTTCACTTCAACACAAGCTCCTGATCAATCTGTAACAACATAATTCTATCATGCACAAATTATTCCAAGGTTCTATTAAAACTACTTCCAGAAATATGCAAACCACACAAGCTCCAAATATAATCTCCTCAGTTTTAAATAGGATGCTCACCTGTTTTTAAAAGGTTAGAATGGAAAACTTTTATGTTGGTGTATTATTCACATTAAAATATTCAAATATATTCTATCAAATGAGATACAAAAAAAAAGAACACAGCAGAAAAGTTGTCTGTTGGGGAAAGAAATTCATAGAAATTCTATGCTTTCAGTTTTACTTTGGTCTAAATTTCTTAAGCATCTGCTTTTCTTGCACAAGTGTGCAAGATTACAGTATTTGCAATATTAGAACAATTGGCTGCTAGGTAAACAGGAGATAAGACTTCTGAAGAAAATTTGTTGCGTACATTTAAAATATTAATCAAATCATCTCCCCAGAACAGGCATTCAAAATATTTTGGGGTATTTTTCCTGAAAATGTATTATACTATACTATACTGTTAGTTCTAAATTCCAGGCCTAGTTACATTTTTGGTAAACACTTAAAAGATAAATTATGATTACACAACTCTAGCAGAACACCTATATTAAAACTGTTCTACAGTTCAGAATAATTCATATAAATATTCATATTTTTGCACCATCAGCAAAAGTACCTCATCTGCTCTCTCAGGAAAACCTACAGAAAAATTGCAAAATTACTGGACAGACAATTAATTTCCACTCACCTTCACATCCTTTTCACTTTGCCTCCACACACCTATTTTACTAGCATTAGGTGTTTCTCTCTGCTCTCACTGCTTAGGCATTTTGAAGGGCAGTTCAACTACCAAATCACTTGATAATCTTTGTTAGCTTACCCTTCGCTCAATTTCATTCTGAACACCTGCTACATGACTTCATACAGAGAAAAACAGCCAACTATAGGTTGAAGATTAGATTTCATGGTATTCAATGACACTCTCTTTACCATAGCTTCTGCCTCCCCCTTGAAGACAATTAGTCCTGAAGAATATGGAGGAGATAGTTAAAAAAACAGAACAAAGCACTTTAGGTGTAGACTAGATTTCTATACATTTCTTCTTCATTTTATATTTTCCTACTTTTCCAAGAGATTCTGACACTGGAAGAAGTTTAAGCAATTAACACTGAAAAAGAGTTGGTTAATAACAAAGCAAAATACAGCTCTTACCAGTAACTTTCAGTAGACGAAGGCTCATTACATCCAAAGAGTAACATGTGATGGACTGTGTCCATGCTGGCATGAGGCTTAAAGTCAACTGAAAAAAAAAAATACGTCCAAACAAGTAAGCTAGCCATAATCTTACCACAAGTTACATAACCAAGATCCATCTTGAGCCATTTTTCCCTGTAATACTACAAATAAGGCAAGTACATCCCCATCATTTTTTTGCCTTCTGCATTCCACTTACACACTTTCCTTAAATTTTCATTCAACAGCCTTCCTTCTACACTAAAACACTCTACCTCATTTATTTATTAAGAAAAAGAAACTCCAAGTTCCCCATCAAAACTGCTGTATTTCCCACTAAAGTTAAATATGATACTTAGTTAATTAATATATCAGTGTATCCCAAATCACTAAGTTTTATTGTCACCAGGCTAATTGCATTCTACCTTTGAAATCTGCACTTGTGATTTAATAATACTCTTCTTTTGTACTTCATAAAAAAATAAAATCATTAAGTCGCAGTTAAGAGCAACAAAATCTTAAGCATTAGTAATATCGTCTTCCAGTACTTGACCTGGCTTACCTTTTCCCTGCATCTTTCTTGGGACAACAGTTCCAAGAAGGGATTATGATTGAATCTCACTAATATGTCAAATCTTTTGGAATGAAAAACAAGATTTTTTTTGAAGTCAGCATGATCTCATTGCCCAAATATTTCTCCTTATTAGAAACTTAGACATGAATGTTCAGCTCTCAAATGTCTGTTCTTTAAACTATGCCACAGATAAAACACTGGTTTGATTTCTCAAGGACTTGTGATCCTGTTTAGCAAAGTAAAAATTTTACCAACATCATGGGATTAATATTGACCATGAATATACAGTGATGGCATTTCTAAAAGCCAACTACCATCTTTTATTACTACTGAAAAAATATGCCAGTTGCAGGGAATGCAATGGTTTTTAACCTTGTACTACAGCAGAAATGCTGAAGACAAGTTGCTCCTGCCCTTACATGTACGCAGACAGTGAGGAGCCTCCAAGTAACTGTCTTTTAGCTATTAACATGGGGAGACGGTGAAGCTGCAAACCACTGAAACACTACTCTGCTCCTGAGGTTTATGGCATTACCTACACTCAGAAATCAGTATTTTAACAGAGCTGTGGCAGGGTTCCTGAAATGAATGATTGTCCCAGCGTTACTGTCCCAGTTTCAGGGGGGAAAAAAGTATCAAACAGACTCTAAGCCAACTTCTGGAGCTGAGATCTGTTGTGGAAAGTAAGGAAAACCAACCAAAAGTTAAGGCATGCAAGTCAAGTTTTAGCTTGAAGATAGGTGATCAGATTGTATGGAAATGAGCATGCCAGAGCTGAGGGCTTGGTCTGAGAAGTAAGAGACCCATATGCCCTGAGAAGGTACTTTGAGTGATATGTATGAATTCAGAACTACAAAAGTCGCCAGCATGAAGGAAGCTTAGAGACCACCCAACAACTTTATTTTTCTACAAGTAGATTCCACTTGTTTCATAGATAAAAACCTAATCTGTGTTATGGAGACAATTTTTTTGGATGTTTTTATCAGTAATGATCAGTAGTGAAATTATGGTTTATGCTTGCATGGCATAGGCAATGTGGAATTCCTACCTTAGTTTTCAGCTGTTTTGGGTGTTTTAAGCTGCTGTTATCAAGTGAGAGATTAAATTTCTGAAGGGATTTATAAGCAGTTCATACATGTGAAATTTCATTAACCTTACTGTCAAAAAATGTGCTGAAAGTACCACTCATAAAGACAGCCTTCAATAAAGGTAAAACTGAAGGTTAGGCCTGCAAGCTGCTAAAGCCATCACCTATCCTGCTGGCTTAGTACTGTCTCTCTGTTTATTTTCTCTACCACTATCCCATTGCAAGTATTTATTCTAATGAGTGTTTCAGGAAGTCTTTCATTTGCTCCACATAGTGCCTATTACAATGATATCCTAGACCATGGACAGGACCTTTAAGCACTATTATAAAACTTCTTACAAATACCTTACTAAGTGCTATTCTTACTAAGAGAAAATAATGCACCAGAGCTAACAAAGCAAAATCAGATTTTTGGCATACACTATTTTGGCTGATATACCTCAGAATTGCTTAAGGAAGCATTGAAAAACCTCACAGTCAGTCTATGAGCTTAAGACAGCTTTGTACAGGTTGCTACAGTATGGTTCCTGTACAGGTATTTTCTTTGCAGCACAATCAGGTATATAAAACTTTCCAAAGAAAAAGTTAAAAGAAACAAACAAAAAATCCAACTAAAAAACCCTGTGTTGCAAAAGCCATATAGATTAATGTGGGATTCAAGCCAAATCTAGTACCTGTCCAAGAATGAGAAAGTGGCCAGGGTTTGAAGGGACCTTAAAGATCATCTTATTTCAATCCCTCTGCAATGGCAAACATACCTTCCACTATGCCAGGTTTCCAGCTCCATCCAGCCTGGCCTTGAACACTTCCAGGGATGGGACAACTTCTCTGGGCAACCTGTGCCAGGGCCTCACCACCCTCACAGTCTTCTAAAAGCTAATCTGAACCTACTGTCTTTACTTTTCCCTTTGTCTTGTCTCTCCATGCTCTTTTAAAAAGTCTTTACCCATCTTTCTTGTGGGCTGAAGGCCACAATAAGGTCACCTAGAAGTCTTCTCTTCTCCTGAACAACCTCAATTGTCTCAGCCTTTCCCCATGGCAGAGGTGCTCCATCTTTCTGATCATCTTTGTGTCCCTGCTCTGGACTTGCTGCAACATGGCAGCACTTCCTGTGCTGGGAACTATCACAACCAAAGGCTTAAGTAATATTGAACAGCAGTCCTATTTTCCTAGTTGACAGCCTCCACATTTTACAGTAATGAATGGAAGATTAGTCAATAGTTAATTTTTTTTAATGCATGGAGAAGTGATACAAATGATTATTAAAAATAACAGCAGCAGTTTCCGTATACATACTAAATTGAAGTCTGACCAAATTTCTTCATGGAGTACTATTTAGAACTATAAATTCAAAGACAAACAGGAATGAACAGAACATGACATCAGTTTAACCTTAACTGTATCTAGGCTATGTATTTAAAAAACTAACTTCTAATAAGTTAATCTTTACAAACAACAATTCAATTAAATAAAGTTGACAGATTTTTGTTTTTTAATATTACTGTCCTCTCTATCACAGAACTAACTTCAGAGAAATTTATCAAGAATTCAGTGTCTGGAGTTTGTCAAATTAGGGAGACATTAGAGGCCTCCAGTACAGTGAAGATGTCATTGCTTGGCAATAGGAAAGTTTATACATGCCATAACGGAGTAAAATACCTAGAGCTTCCCAAGAGTCCTTTATGGATAAAAAAGTAATAAACCATCTAATTACTTCAATCAGTGTTGCTAAATGTAGAAGGCTCAATGTAATTTCTACAGCACAATCTGAGAGATAGGGACAATTATAAGTCAGTATGAAAGAGACATTTATTTACTGGTCACCGATGTAAATCAATGTAAGCAGGTGAAGATGACAGGTTTTTTGGCTGAGTGGCCTGCTGTCAGACTCAATTTTTGTGAGTGTAGAGCACTCTTTAGCTATCTCTACATCTTAGTAATGAAAAACTGATTTTTACCAATGCCTGCACCATAAAAGACTGACCTAAGTTTTTGGTTTGGCTACTTATTCATAAACATTACTCGAACAGGATGAAGAAGAAACCCACAAAACTATGTTTTAAAAATGTAACTGGTGTAATTACATTCTTGAAAAATTACATGTTAATCTCACTCACTAATAACATTTTACATACTAATCTGACAACCATTTCACTTCCCAGGAGCAAAAGGTATGTTCCTAACATAAACCTGAATGTACAGCAACCCACCTCACAAAAAACCCCACACTCCCTAATCCATTTTTTTAGTATTTACAGCCCTTTGGGACAGAGAAACAACTGGTTCAAACAGAAATCTCAGCCTTGACAGTCTGACTCTCCACTAAAGAACATAATAGAAAAAACAGCATCAGCAAAAATATACAAATGCATGGCTGAAAAAGATCTGTAGGGCAAAACCTGGTCTAATTCTCCTCCTGGCTGGCAACATTTCGTTAAGTAGAGTGTGATTGATTCCTCCCTCTGATTATGTCTGAGACCTGACTCTGAGTAAGTTTGTCAATTCTGGTACAGCATCCCTCCAGTTTTGAAGTACAAAGTTGTACTTGCTGTCCCTGTGCAAGCATGAATCTTTACTGGTTTCCTTTAGGGAAATAGCAAAGTTGAAGTCTGAATTCAAAGTCCTTGAATACATATTTAATACTGAAATATTTAATTAATAATACTGAGTATGTGATAAAAATACTGAAAAATGTTATAAAAAATTTTCTACTTATTAACAAATACACTACTGCCCATATACAACACTAAAATAGAAGCTCTCTCTTCCAAGGTGCTTATATTTCACCAATATGCAACAAACATATCTTGCTGCAGGTTCCATAATAGTGCCTCCTCTTCCACAATGGCTTGGGGGAAGGAAGAAACAAGGGTAAAAATAGGAAAACAAAGTCATAAAAGTAATGAATTAGCAAGTCTTGGTGAAACTGTAAAGATACTTGGTCATAAAGATGTCCTTTTAAATCATAAAAGGAAACAAAGCACAAGGCATTTATTTAGCAAATAAATTGAACAGAAGGCAGAACACGTAGCTTTACCATCAAACTGTCTCAGGAATCCAGTTTATTGTTAAAGTTATGTGTATTCACACATCCTCATGTTGAAGCTCTTCAGAACACACACAGTCAGTCATCTCAATACATCACTAAACAGCAACTCAGTGACAGTTCATATGCTAGTTTTCCATTGTTTTTGTCACAAAGCAAAACAGTATGCTTTAAGGAAAGTTAATTACACCATTTACTGGCAACGCAATGAAGGCAGATTCCACTTAAACCATAAAAATATAGACTCTATCCTGTCAAATAGAATAAACATTCTCTGTGTGCCAATCTTCTGTGTTTGTTTAAGCAACACAAAATACACATATGCAAGTTAATAGCTTCACAACACTTAACAGTGTTCAAAACAGTTAAGGAAAAACTTCACTGAGTAGCAGATTTCTTAGGTGATGATGCCTAGTAAAAACCTCTTTCCCGAAAAGATTTAATTTTCTATTTAGATATTTTATAAGGTAGGTCATTCTACATTCTTTCTACAACTGGGTATGATTGAGTCTACTCTTTTTAATGATTAGTCTACTCTTTCTAATGATCTAATGATCAACTTCCATTGATTATGAAGACTCCAATCTGAGCCTTTTCCATGAGGAACACTTTCCAGCGATTTTACTGAAGCAAAATGGAATGATCACATACTTCATATGCCTATTCATTTTGCGTGGAAGTGACAAAAGAGGAAAACAAACAGCAATTTTCTTCTACTTTTAAAGCATACCAAAATACGAGTTTGTAAGGAATGCTATCATGGGAACACTTTATGTTCACACAACAAGCTGGGTGTTTTTACAGATTGCTCTTTGAGTTACTCTTGCTCTTCAAAGCTCTACATGACAACTAGAATGGTTTCTTTGTCCAGAGGCCTTATTCTGCTTTGTAATGACAGGTACTCAGGAACAGAGATCACTGGAAAGGTGACCAAATCCTGTAAAAATCAGGTGAAGAATACATAAATTTTTAGGTCTGCAGAAAAAAATAAAGTGGGTTGCTCTGCATGACTTCCACTGAGCCTCTGCATAAATTTTAAACAATTTCTTTCAGTAGATCCTTTTAAGCATACACACCATCAAAGGAAGTTTATGTTCCTTTAACAAAAACAACAGATCTAGTTGTGCAGCAACCTAATAAAGAATTAAACCATGGAATTTTTCAACTCAGTGAAACACTAAATAAATGCTGCTTAAGGAGTAAGTTAGTAGTACTGCCTTTCTATGAATCAAAAGCAGAAGAGTCTACTGAACATGCAGCTCAGCAAGCATATGTTATTTGAGAGTGAACACTTATTCCCTTCCTTCTATGTTCATTTTTCCTTCTGGAGCCGAACTGACAACCAAAATGTGCAGTCAGATTCTCATCTCTTTATAAAATAGATATATAGAGAAAGCACTGAAAAAATTTAATCATTCTTCCTAGTTACTGTAATACAACATGAAAATCAAAACACAATATTCTATCTTCTGAGGGATTTCCATAAGAAAGTCCACATGGAACAACAATCTCATA
>WBMY01017215.1:0-60206 GCA_013397315.1 Donacobius atricapilla
CATCCCTGCTGTTCCAGCTACCAACCCGGAGCTTTGGTACATCCCATCCACCAGCCTGGGATTTTCTACCATTCCAGCTTGGTGCTGAAGCACCAAGGGAGCCCTGCACCGAGACCAGACTGTCCCGGGCTTTTAAGGAACACAAGCCACTCGAGGTTCCTGGTTTTGTTTATTATTAATGCTGCAGTTGTTGTTTGTTTGCCTTGTTATACATATTAGTAAAGAGCTGTTATTCCTATCCCCATGTCCTTGCCTGAGAGCCACCTTAATATCAAAGTTTTAATAATTCGGAGGGAGGGGGTTTGAATTCTCCATTCCAAAGGGAGGTCTTTCCCTCCCCAGCAGATACCTGTCTTTTCTAACCAAGACACCTTGTCATAAAATTCAGAAAAAAGGTGAATTTGCAAAGTACTATCTGTGTTGCCAAATTTACAGTCTAGTTCCAAAAAGTCTTACTGCAAAACTAGCAAATCTTAAATCACAAAGGATTTCCTTGATAATTATTGATACTGATTAATCTCTAATATTTTCAGGTCTGGGGCACACTGGCATGCAGGCAGTTAAAGGGCTTTTTTCCCAGTGTATCCCACCAGATCAACCCAAACTAAGTCACAGAGGCTGTATCTATGCCCAAGAATAAAAGAGTATCATGGACCCGGTCTTGGCACAACTGAAACGCTAAATGAGAATGGTGCTTAGTCACAGTAACTCCCAAAGCATGCTGAGGAGACCTGGTGAACCCTCCTCTCACCCATTCATGGTGTGTAGGACAGGCTCCCCCTGGATCTTTATCTTGCCCTGACAAAGTGGATAAAGAGGTCAAGATCAGCAGCACAGGGAAGAACCAGGTATGGATCAGCATGCAAAGTGACACCCATGCAGCACCTGAACCAGCAGATGTCTTTCCTCTTACTTCAGGCCAGTTCAGCTCATCCTTTTAGAGGCAAAAACTATCTCAAATGAGCTTTGATCATCCATAATGGATTCTTTCTGACTGGTTGTCAACCTGAAAATTAAAATGGCTGGTTGAGAAAGCACAACAGTGTGCTGCAGCAAGCGGAGATTTATCATTTGTTCTGACTAATGAAGACATCATTGCCATTGTAAAGCAAACAGGCCAGATATCATTAGCCACTGATATTTTCCTTAAAAAGCAAAATGCCTTTGTCCACAAAAGCAAAAGCCAGCATATAAATTCCAGTGTATTTGTTTTACTAATGGTAAAACTAAAATTATTTTCTTTCCTTTTCAGTGACACACTGGACATAGATGAAATCAACAGACTGTGCACATTTTTAATAAGATAAACAAAGATGTAAAATGAGGAGATAAAACAGAGATGCATTCATGAATGCTAAGTTATTCCAATATTTAAATTAATTATATGCTTAAAGAGTGATTGCCTCTTTTTATCTTCTTCTCACTTACAAGCCAGAAAAGAGATCAAGAAACACAGATGGGCATTTATTAATTCTATTCTTCCCTCTACAATTAAACTTTAATCTGTTTCAAAGGATATTTGGGTTCTGTCCAATGCAGTTGCCACTTGAAGCAGTGATTAAAGATAAAAGATAGGAACATTACCTGTAGCAGCATTTTGGGGGAAATTTGGTCTCTGGAAGAAATACACTTTGCAGCAAAAGAAGCAAAGGGTTTTATACAGTGGGTTATACATAAAATTAGTTCTAATTGATGTTTCTACAAACAGACAACCGGCTTTCCTGTTTGAAAAGCAACATCTGTGAAGTTTTATTTAAATATTTTAATCTGAGTAGTCTTTAGAAAAATCAAGAACCAAAATCCTTTAATGTCATTAGCCCTCATCTGGGATTCATCATAAATAACCCTCTATAACTTAAAAGCTGATGTAAAACTTGTATAATCAAAACCACGACTTCAATCACAAGTAGCATTTTTTTTAATCCTAATGTTTATTAAAAGATCTGAACCCTTTCTTCTCACAGTGAGGAAGACTAGCATCAATGAAAAGCAGCACAGTTTCCCCCTCCCTGACAGGCCAAGTGCCTGCTGTCAGTGGCTGAACACATCAGTATTAGCCTTGGGCTGGGCAGCAGGACCTGTCTGCCTTCCCCTGCAGCTGAAATGCAATCCAGAAAGGAAAGATCTGTAATCGTGCTACTGTGAATCATTAATATCTGCCAGGCCACGAGAAGCTATGGCTGCCTCAGACATCAAATTAGATCAATTGGCCATCTGGGGTGAACACATGGAAGAACATACAGTGAGCAGTGAGCAGCAATTAGTCTTCTGAGGGTTTCAAGAAGGAGACTAATCAGTAACACAGAGATCACATCTATAACAGTACTATAATTTGAAGAACTTTTACATTTAATGAGATTTAAAAGCCCTAAACAAATAGGAATACTCACCTAATGAGACAGCTATCGGTCTGAGCTAGCAGATGCCAGGAATGGAGCCTCAGACCTTGACCAGCTGCCCTTGGCCAAGGGTTCTGGAAGCCTTTGTTGCAGGCACTCCACAATAGGGGAGGGTCAAGCACACTTTTAGCTGGTGCTGTGGAGAAGCCTTAGTAAGGGTTGGGCTCAGATCACAGCATGCAAAGTCAGCAGTTTGGACAGAAGAAGGGGTCCTTCTCTGAGTTCAAGCAAGCCTAAATGTTCCTGACCATGGTAGTGACGTGCCACAGGGCATATTGCCCAGCAGGTGTTGGAGCAGCTGTCCGAGCGAGGACAGAGGATGCATTCCCCTCAAGGCTGAAGTAACTGGCCATGCTTTCAAGCGAGGTTTGGACCACCTGTCCCTGACCTATGCAAGGCCACCACGAGGCAGCAGTGGCAGCAGCAGGTGACTCCCTGCTGCAGGGGACAGCAGCACCACCTGCCAACCTGACCTGCAGGCTGCAGAAGTTTGCTGTGAGCTGGGGACCTGGGTCTGGGTGTTGGGGGGGACTGCCAAAGCTTGCCTGATCCCTGACTTCTACTCCATTATATTCTTAAATGTAGACACCAATTACAGCACTGGGAAACCTGGAGAGCATTCAAAGTGACTACAGAGCTCTGGGGGTGGCAGTCAGGGACATGGGGACCCAGGGTCCTCTTCCCCCCTGCCAGCATGGAGAGAGGAGAAAGTCTCTGATAATGCATGTCAGCCACTGGTTGTGGAGCTGGTGTTGGCAAAAGGATTCTTGTTTCTGTGGCCATTAGACCCTGTCTTAGGATAAACATGTGAAGATTTGTATTCAAATTATGACAGAAAAACAAGAAACCGTTTAAAACTGAGACTCAACAGTCAGCAGTTATGGTCAGGACTGGACAGTTAGTTCAATTTCATTCCTGAAATTAAATATAACTCTCTGCAAGGCTTACCCTGTGGGAGATGAAAGATCAAAAGCTGCTTCTACCCCCTCTCAAGCCTTTTACCCAAGTCCCTTTTGCCCCAGTTCCTTTCTCCTCTTCTGGAGGAGTTTTCTGCCACTTACAGGAGAGCAGCTGAGCAGAAACTGGAAAAATTCTACTACCTGCCACCACTGTCCCTCTACAGATGAATGACAGCTACACCCTGCCTCCCACCTAGTTATAGGGTTACAGACAGTAAATGATAGCTGTGCAGTTATAGTGAGAGCAAGGAATTTTAGCTGGGATAAATGATCCTTGCTTCCTCCTGGGGTGTTACTGAAAGCAAAAGGGAAGTAAAATTAAACAGGCCTATTAATTGTCCCCCCAGCTGGTGTCAGTCAGGCACAACTTCTCAGAGGTTAGTAAACTACTCTGTAAACTGAGGTAGCTAAGAGTAATCTCTCAGTAGCAGGAATTTGGCAGAAAAAATCGTTTTATAAAAGTAAAAGCAAAAAGAGACCTCACAGCTCTGAATACATACTTATCTATTTCTTTTGATCCTAGCAAGAACTTGGGGCCACTTCTAAATTATTTTAGAAGAGTTATCATGATATTGTTTCTGAATGAGCTGGTAGAAAATAATGAAACACATAATGATACCAATTTATACTCAAATCCTAGCAAAATATAAATATTGAATTCTATGTCTAATTGCCACTTATTGTCTCATAAATTAGAAACTGCTATTCAGTAGCAAACCATTTGCTTAACATGGTGCTGCACATTTTATATCAAACAGTTGTGGCCTTCTTTTCTTCCCCTACTTTGGTTAAAATATATAGCTCCCTTTGGAATTGTTAGATTAATTTGGTTTGTTTTATAGTTTGGATGTGAATGGCTCACAGTCCATAGGGTCTAGCTTTCCCTTTTATAAATAATTCCCTGTTTATGGTGCAATTAGGATGCACTGTGTTTTTGCAATGCACCTCAGAGGGAAGCATGACAAATGGAAGGCACCAAAAGTTCTGTTGCTTTTCCTCCCTGACACAAGCAGAACCTCAAGAATCCAAAAATAAGGACTTTAATGGTGTTTCTCATATATTGAGTTCACAGTTTCTACAGTGTACCATAATTTTTGTTCTGATGCTTTACTGTGCTGTTACATTTGTACTCAATGTTTACCTCTGTCAAGGGGCTTCTCAGTATTATCTATTTATCTCTGCAAGCACAGATCAATACATGCATTTTGTAATGAAATTGGAGTGATTTTGGCGAATGTTAACCAGTGTTTACAAAATCTATACAGATATTTACACTACATTCCACTCATGACCAAAACTGAATTTATGGCAAATGATAGGAGCATGAGAGTCCTTGTAACATATAACAACTGATAAACGACGATGAGATGTGGGGGGTAGGGTTAAGTGAGCAATTACAGCTATACCCATTCTAATGGATATTTTTATTCTTCTGCCTAGATGGAAAATGTATAAAGATAACCTCAAGGTACATGTAAACCATTTCCCCAAACAATTTATTTTTTACATCAAGTCACAAAAAAACAGGAAACAAACAAAAAATCCCAAAAAAACAAACCAAACCAAACCAAAACAATAATCAATCCTCAGCTCCTTTATGTTAAGGAATACACATGTACACAAAAACAAGCTCCTTTATGCAACAGATCTATGTAAAAAGGTTTTGCACCAGGCTTTAAATAATGTATGTAGAAGAAAATAGAGAAATTTTAGAGGAAAAAAAAGATTATTTGTTACAGTGCCCAGTTATCACTCCTTCTTTGATAAAATCTGCAAACGGTTTCCTTCATTGTTATGTCACAATGAATGTGCTAATATGAAGTCTTTTTATTGAAAGTGTTGCCATGGCCATTCTCTCATTCTCCTCCCTTTCCTGGAAAAGTTTCAGGTACAAAACCACGAAAGAGAAACAGCATCTCATGACAAAGGTGAACAATCACACATTTTACGTACCAAATACATACAGTGTTTTTTTTTAATTATTCCAAAATTGCTTCAAAAATTTTAAATAGTAAACAAAAAATGCATTTTAATCCATCTGCATGCTGTTAACAACATGCAAACAGAAAGATGAACTGCAAACAATAAATACATCATTTGTAATGAAGTGTACAGTTTGTACTCTTTTAAACATGCATCAGTTTGTTGAAGCCATAGAATCACAAGTCAGTCATTAAGAAATAAAGTCACCATTAATACTCAATCTGCAAAGAGAAAACCCAGTCAATATCATTAACCACGTGAAATGAATCTACATACATCTCATGAAAAATCAGAAAAGCACAAGTGCTGATATTTGTCTGTTCCCGCTACAATTGTATTGCTCTTCCCACTCCAGGTGAGCATAAAGGAGTGAACATGTAAAAGAAATGGAAATGGCTTGCGGTCAGATTTGTTTTGGCATGTGAGGTGAAAAGCAAATAGCAGTGAGGTGTTGCTTTCCCAGATTTTGCCCTAATAAGGGCCCCTTGCCTCTTCCAGGGGAGTACTTGAATTTCATAAGACATATAAAACATTCATTAGACATTATTGTTTGTATAGCCAGCTCTGTGAATTAAGGTCTCTAAACCAGTAGGCTCTTAAGATGAACTCTACTTCACTCCAGGCTCACACATACACACACACACACACACACACATACACACACAAACAAAAAAGAATTATCTGTTATTACTGCCTTGTAAGATTCAGAGGTTATCCAAACTCGTCAGGACCACATGAAGAGAGCCCAAGCTCCCTGAGACAGTTGTATAACAAGATTATCCAACTGGTCTTCAGTCAACTTTATTCAACCACAATCAATCTATTGAGAAACTGAGAATAATATTGCCTATGGCAGGATTGGTGCTAGGGCATCAAATAGTTTTTTATGAGCAGTTTCTTAACAGTGGGACTTTTTGAGTTCTCACCTGCACTCTTCGACATCAGACAGAAAACAGGTCCAACTGTGTTTGGAAATGCTGTCTTGAAATCTTAACTCAAAAGGGATGCAAAGCCTTGGGAGAGCCCACTGTTAACCTTGAAAGAGAATGTTTCATTACCCAGGTTTGGCTGGCTCTTCATCATGGAAAGTCTGATTCTACCCTTTGAGCATGCCCTGAAGCTCAGTAAGAAATATCCCTATATATTTACTGTCCTCATGTGCTTTGAGAGTGCATACTCTCATCTTGTCTTTTCTAATTTTATTCTTTTCACTGCCTATTCTAGCATATATGTGTGGNTATTACTTTTGTCACGAAACAAAAAAATACATCTAATTGAAAAATAATTTGAAAATCATCACACTACTGAAGAACTGTGTAAACAAAAATACCTCTGAGAACAAGCACATTTTAGGAGTGGGAGTAAGTAATTTTTTTAAAATGATATGCTTGTTCTTTTAATACAAAAACTCCCGTTTTGTGCAAATGACAAATATATATGTTTTTAACTATTTAAAATAAGAACCTGAGCTCTACATGCACGTATGTGGACAGCTATGTGCCTTATTCTTATAAATGCCACTGCAGACACTATGAAAAATAAAGAAAGCATGCAGAAAGTGATTAAAATCATGCCACATGTACATACAGTATGAAAGTTAATCTTTTTCTTCAGCTTCACAGTGCTGTGTCTTTCTCCTTTATGTATTTTTATGAAGCTCTCCAGAGAAGCTATTGCATTCAGTTGATCTTTATGTTAGAGAACACATTCCCACAGCTTAATAAGTAGTCAGGGATGCTGTGCAGATTTGTGGCTTACAGTGAGAAGGCTGCTCAAAAGGGGAGTGTGTACAGGTGTGAAAAAGCTGTTTAGACACTGAAAACTCTGTGGACTGGGGATATGTGAAGAGGCTACATTCTTAGTTTACATTTGGGAGGATGCAATACCAAAGAAAACATCAAAAATTTCTTCAGGCACTGAAAAGTGCTGAAAGGAAAAACAGTGGTGTAGGAACAAAAGGAAGATACAATTTTTACTGGAGTACTTATAAAACTGCTAATGTTGTGCAAAAGTCTTTTAAAAATTAATATCTTTTGGTAGGTTTTTTTTTCCCATGTTATTGCAGTATGGACACCATCAGTAGAAACACAGGCTTTTTGTACGTCTTGTAATTGAATGAGAATAATATAAACCTTTTTCCCTCATAAATGAAACCATTTTTGCTGTCTTTTTCCATAGTTTCTATGGGAAAATAGCCTCATTTTACCCATCTTTGGAGGACAGCACACAAAAATGCTACTCCAGGGAAGCAATGGCAACAGCACTGCAAAATTCTCCATCGTGAGACATATTCACGTGAAAGAAATGCAAAACCACAGATTCAAACTGTGTCTGTATGGACCCTGATGGCAACAGTCAGCCTCTATACATGCTGGGCTTCCTAATGGAAAAGTACTGAGAAACATCAATGAAGTGAAACAAATTTTGTTTCATTGTCATCTTTCAGAAAAGGAAGACAGACTGCAACACAGTAGAGAAAAAATTTGAAGAAGAAAACTGAAAGAGATCCACAGATGTAATTTTTTTTCATACTTTAGACTCAAACTCTATCATTCTGTTTGACAATTTTACTCAAATATAAAAAAAATATATTTCTCTTTAACCCTCATACCTTCATTTATCTAAGACCATCTCCTTGTCCACAAAAAAAAAAAAATGTCAGAAAATCTTCAGAGGCAAAATGCTTCAAGAGGTCATTGTATTATTTAATGTGTTGTATTACCTTATCGCAACATCATATAATCCAGAAAATATGATCATATTCAGGACTCAGTACTGTGAAATCAAAGATCACATCCCAGTCTCTCAGCTATGCTCTCCTCTGCACCTGGAGCAGTAAGCGGATGTTCTTTGCAAGGCAGGCTTTTATGATTACAGGGTGGAGAGAAAGCTCAGCAACAGTAATAAATTATGGAGTGGCTTTTGTAGTATTTCAAGAGGCAGGAATCTCTGAAATTCACTCCTGATATCATTGTCTGACACTGCCTCAAATCCTCTTAGTCTCCACTCCTCAGATCTAAAGATATAAATAAGCGGTCAATGTAGAAATAGCACAAATGGTTATGTGGACAGCTAAACAGATGAATAAGAAGGGAGTTCTTCTGGTAGGTTTCGTTGCAATTTTTCGGTCTTGTTACTGGACCAGGAAGCAGGATAGGTTTGGCACTGTGAGAGGAATAATTTAGGAAGGTAAAGTTGCACTGTTCATTTGAACACAAGCATGATAAATTTCACAAGATTTTTATAGCTGGAATGATGTGCAATCTTCAGCTAGGAATAAATCTTTCCAGTTTCTCAGTGTTTTTTGCAGACAGCATGTCTGTTCCTTGGCTCATTCAACAGACAGCCTCAGTGCTTATAAACTCTACAGTAGTGCAGGTTATTTTTCAGATTAACTTCAAGCTCAATACTAGAATTCTAGCCATGCCTACACCTTAGATTTTCTATCTTCAGAAACAACTAAAACAGAAATCTCTGAGGAATATGATGCTTATGATGGTATTTGAGAAGGTGTTTACAGGCAGGTGTGAGATCAACATTTTCCATGACAATTAAAATCTTATTTCATATTTGAAAAAAAATAGTCCTTTTGGTTTTACCATCAGTGCCTTTGAATCATATCACTTAGATACAAGGTCTAGTTGTTTCTTTCTAAACACCCATTTTGATGCAACACTACATGATAAGAAACCTGAGAAATATCTCTCTATTCCTTCAGAAAAACAAAAAACCCCCAAAACAAATAGATCCTTTTGGGACATAGAAAATGCTGATACGCTATGTAAAGGTCCTGGCACAATGCCTTCTTTTCTGTCTCTTTCTTTTTTTAACCCAAGATAGGAACACAAGCCTGAGGTAAATTGTTGTTCAGTGAAACTGAATTTTGTTTTGAGCTCTGAGTGTTTTTCTATTAGTGTCTCTTAGTGCATGACTACAGGGGCTATGTACGCTCATTTTCTCTCTCCATGTGGTTAGCTGCAAGCTTGAAAATCTTGATCTAGACACATCTCTGTCCCTGCAGCATATTAAAAAGAGTGATTGCCAGTGGTCTAACATTTACCTTTTTTTTTCCAATAGGGAGAGTGACAAGGGAGATGACACAGTGAAGAGTGAGAAAGTGCAAAAAAAGCAGGAAAGAAAGCTTGCCAATCTTACTCATAATCTGAGACTGATGTCAAAACAAATGTCTGATGAGTAAAAGAGATGAGGTTTGCCATTTCACTCCAAGTCCAGTTGTGCTGTAGTCAGCCTCGGTGCTGTGAGGTGTGGGGCCACACTCCCCACAGCCCTACATTTGCAGAAATATCTGTCTGTAAGCATCAGTTTCCCTGCCAACAGCACACATTTGCTCTGAGTTACACTGAGAGTGGGCACGGGCATCTGAAAGGAGTAAAATCTCTTTTGCACATAACACCTTGTGGTTTTTCCCATTACATAATATTTAATAATTTATGTTTTCCCTCCACCCATCCACCTAATTCCTCTTCCTTTTTTTGCACTATTTTCCCTATTATGATGATCAGCACAATGAAACCTAGCAACAAGGTTGTTTTTACCAGTGATGCCCCAACATGAATATCCTTGTGACTCCTGGAAAAAATTGAAAACAAAGTTTCTGTGCTTCCTGAGACTTAAGTTACATCTCAGCTGGTTGCCAGGAGAGGTGCTTCAGCGAAATGACAGTGAAAAGCACTGCCTTATGTTAGTTTATGTCCAAAAGGCTGAGGTTACATAAATGGAGAGCTTCTGGAAAAATGAAGAGACTTTAACTCCAGAGGACTGGAGATGAAATTACAAAAGCTCTGGCACATCGTACCTGTCCTGCTTTGCATGTGACCCTCACTTTTCATAGCATTTAATACCATTGATTGGTTATTTTCGCTAAAACTTTGTTAGAAGCACATTTAGAGTACTAATATCTGTAGAGGAAATTCATGTCCCAGTTTTATGCCACATTATGAAGAGCATGAGGACAATTTTGAAGTCATTGTTATTTCACCTACTTGCCATTAAAAACAATCATATCTTCCCTCCAGATTCTTTTTAACATCATGTGTCTGAAGATGAACTCTCAGGAAGAACACTACCCAGAACATGAGCAAAACAAGAATGACAGAACCACCACCTATTACTTGAATTCATCTCTCATAATTATCCTAATTTTAACTGTTCTGTTCTGACAGTTATTAATTATAAAACTGGTTTCTGAATCTGTTTTGGTAGAATGTGTGCTTCTTTTGTAAACCCATTCATTCCATTTTGGTTTTAATGAAAGATTAAAAAAAAAATCCTTCAAGAAATGGGATTATATTAAGGATACATATAAAAGGAGTTCTTTTGTGTATTTTTCCTTTGATGGGAAGCATTCTGATACTCCGAAGACATATGGTGCCCCTACCTGACCTGGATACTGGAAATTCTGTGCTTTGCCTCCAGATTTTACTTTCTCCATTTTGCCATTCTCTTCAGACTCTTACTATCAGTGATATGAAATGCTGTGCACTGATAGGTATTGACAGATCCTGATTAAAATTCATTTCACATCTCCTGCTATTACTTCAAAGGAGCAAAGATCTTTTTTTTGAAAGAAAACCTAAGTTTTCTTTGAGGTGCTGAGCATAAAACTGTGTCTTTGTTTGATAAGCAACATCTGATGAGTCTTTTCAACTCAACCACTGGTCACTACTGAAAATCTGTAAAAGCTGGATTTTCATTTTGTTACATCCCAATGCTGCTGACAGCTAACAAACTGCTATTTGGAAAGCAGTGCTTATCCTTACTAATTTCCTAAGCCAGAAGAAAAAGAAAAAAGGTACCGCAGCTTGAGGCACAGAATTTATTTTCAGGCTAGCTCTGTATATTTTGACTCAAGGGAAGCTGCTTCATTTCAATGCAATTTTCTTCTGTTCATAGCCATTTAGTACCTGGTAGCTAAATCTCATTCCCCTTTTACTCTGCTTGCAAGTTGCAGGTAAACTTCCAGTAACTGTTGCCTCCTTTTCCTGATTCTGAACAAGTCCACGTCAATTTTCCATGTCCCACAGGCAGGTGGGACCTAAATGGAAGACAGTGAAAAACTTGTCATCTGAAACTGAATTGAACCAAGAAAATCCAAACAGAACACTTCTCTTGCATTTGCTTCCTTACCTCAAACAGTTTTGATTAATTTCCAACAAGCAAATTGCAACCACAGATTTTAACCTAATCCTGGTTTTAGTCACCAGGGTCTTGTGGAAGTATAGATGCTTGGGTCTTATCTCTGCCTTAGATTAGCTTTCTTCTGGTTTCTCTGCACTCTATTACTGCCAACATATTGTATGCAATGCAACTGACAGGCAGGAAAAGATCCCTTTTTAAAGGTGATACTGTGTTCAGGAAAGATATCAGAACTATATTTTCCAGTTTTGCCAGCAAAAAGTAACATATTACTAAAACATTACATAACTCATGGTTTGATTTAATAAATATATTTCTTTGGCCAGATACCAAACACTTTGAAAATCTCAGCAATAAAAAATAACCTTATAGTTCAGATCTGCTTTCAGCAAAAAGTACTCAACACTGCCATCCTTCCCCAGCACCCAACCAACAAAGGCAGCTGTTGTTGGCATAATGTCTCACAGGGTACAAACAGACCTTCCATTATGATCCTCCAGCCACTATAAAGATGGTCTATCAAATCTGCTTGTTGTAGGCTCGCACCAGTAATAATGCTGCCTCCTCTTTCCGTAGGACCCAGTAAAGTCACAGGTCCCAGAAAGTGGCATTTCCACATTAGGAGCAATTAGCCTCAGTCTGCACCAGTCCTTAGCCTGTGTCAGCTCCTAGATGCTTATAGCCAGCTGGTATATGGGCACTGGCACTACTGCAAGGATGCAAATATATCAGTTCTAGCTGAACTCAGTGGTACAGAATACTAGGAAAGGATGTGTTTGGGCTATCAGCAGGGTATCAACAGGACTAGAGTTAATAAAAAATTAAGGACAAGTAACCGTGGCATTAGTGAATGAGTTCAGGAAAAGTGAACATCCTAGTTGTCTGACTCAGTGGTAACTAAGTCTTCTGCACAAAGCCCAGACAAGACTAACACCACGACTAATGTGATGTTGTCAAATGAACCTGTTTTATGAAATACATCCTTAGTACCCTTCAGTGACTGCAAAGTGGCAAAATACAACTTCATTTTTGAGCAGTTGATTTAAGAAGAACATACGCTCATGTGTTCATCAATAAGACTAAGCATGGATAAACATACAAAAACCTGGGCAAAATCCAGAACTTTAACACAAGGATATCACAATGCATGAACAACACCAGCAAGATTAGCACAGAAAGAAGACAATGAACAGAAGGGTAAGAGAGGCAGTATGGCAGATACACACCTTCATTGCTGCATGTGTGAGCAGGTTGTGTGTCATGCTGCAGTGGAGACTGGGTAGAGGTAATTAACAACTCCACAACACTGAACAGAATTGGATACAACCTCCAATTATGAGCAATTGCCTTTATTTTCTGCCCACCTACCTGTCATCCTTCCTTCTCAAAAGATGCAGAAGACCAAGTGTCCTTGTTCTTTTGACCTGATCTGATTTGCTCAGTACTTCATTAAGTTTGGTATCTGTCAATGAATTTTCCTCCTTTCTTGCTGGCTGTAGCTTTCTCAAGAGGCAGGGAAGTTCTGAGTTCCGTGTGGGCATTACTTGGCTGACTTATTCTTCCCAAATTTAGGTGAACATAGTAGACAAACAAGGGAAAATTACATAGAAATAAATCTATCTTTGAGCATTATTTATAGGGAGTGTTTTTTCCATCATGTGGGACACCAGCCTGTTTCATGTCAGGTTAGTGACATGAAACCAGAATTTTTCAGAAATTTTAAAATCATTAAATAATTGTATTTTTAAGGGAAAATAGGAAATCACACTTCATGTCTGCAAAGACCTGTTTTATTCCAAGTAACCATTAGCTCAGTTATGATAGTCTGCACCTGGCAACCAGGTGACCTTGATATTACTTTGTCCCTGGTCTGAACACCAGTCACAGAAATGACCTGGGTACTGAATCATGCAGAAACGCTCACAAAGACAAAAGCGGTAGCAGCAGTTCTAAGCACTACTAGTGTCACTGGTTCATTGTTAAGAATAATATAAACCACCAGTTTAATGTCAGTAGCCAAAAAAAGAAAAAATAGTGTGCATATTCGCACTGAGTTTTGTGAGACTCCAGCTGACTCTATTTCCTCATCTGTGCTTAACATGAAAATAATTTTAGAAATTAAGGGGTAAGTCATATGCAGAAAGGGCTATCAGTAGTGGGACAAAATAATGAGGGTGAGGTATCATTATGTTAATACAGAGGAAATAAATTCTGTTCTTTTTGGTTTTGAAGGAATTCAAAGGACTGAAAAATGAAATCATAAACTTGTGGCTGGAGAAGTTAAATTATGTCATGGGCTATGCCACAGGACCCAGGCAGTAGCTCCTGTATTATGACCTCCTTGAACTTGTTCTGTTAATGAACACACATTTTCCATTAACAGCCCAGGCTCCCCTGAGGCAGCACAAATGTTGAATCTGCTCAGTGCTCTTTGACTAGGCTACCTAAAACATATGACTTGCAATTGTCATCCACCTTCGCTACACCGTCACCCACCCTAAAACTCCCTGACTCTATGAGGCAGACAACTTAAAAGAGCAAAACTGACAGACAGTCAGCATTCACCTTCTGTCCTGGAAAGATATTCCTATGGTCTGTTTCAAGAAAAATACAGATTAACTAGGAGAGATGTAGCCAGAAATTATCACAATCATCACATCATAATTACTGAGGAAATGCTGTAATCCTGCTGGTTCACTTGCTAACAGCCCATTTCTCCAGCGCAGGCATACTTCCCACAATAGGCAATGACCCAAAAGCTGTGCCAGGTTTACTCAGCACATAACAACACGGCAGAAAGAAATAGTGTGGGGAACCACAGGAATGGCTGCATCTTAGTTGCACATCTCAGGGCAACTACTACAAAAGGTGGAAAAATATGCTCATTTTGAAATGTTTGGTGAGATAAACATTTAACAAACCAAGGCTGGATTTTATCAAGTCTATTTACCATTCCCACACATTTCTCTGCACTTGAATCACAGGTGTCCAGATTACAGCTTATTAGTAGTTCCTCGGTGTTACAATTATGGGTGATGGGGTCAGTTCACATAGATGGCAAAGCTAGCAACTATCCCTGCTGCCTTTCCCATTTATTGCACCTCATTTTATATTGCCACCATCCTCTACAAGGCCTTCAGGGTGCCTTCTAGACAAAAGACTCATTCGCCTCTTGCAAGAAACACCTTTCCTACTACCTCTGCTTCCTCTTGACCCTATTAGCTCTACTTGTCAGAATCAGATTCCTTACCAGAAATATCAAAGTGGTATTAAAGAGGTAGATTGAGAGAACAATAGAGATGGCAGAGTATGTGAAAAAGGGACCAAGAGGCAACAGACAAGGTGGTAAGGGTTTAAGATCTGGCAGCTGACCAGGATCTGCTGCTGACTGACAAATATTCTGCTAATCAGCAGCTGGGATAAGTCATTCAAGGTAGCTTTGTTTCCTGCATTTTATTTGCCAGAGTAACCACATTAACATGGGTCAATAGTTACACCACCTATAATGTCTAGCACATAAACCATCATCTAACTGCCTGACTTGCTTATTACCATCTGTCATTCAAAAACTCTTATTTGAACTCTGCTGCAGTCAGCTCCTCATCAAGGCTTATTTTATAATTAGATTTTTAAATAGCATGATTTCTGAAGAATTTTTTTGCTCAGTGATGATTCATAAGAGGATAGTAATATTGCTAGCTATTTCAGTATATTAAATACAATCTCCTAAATGAGCAAAACTGCATTTAAGACCAGAAAACCATCTATGATAACAGCTTTCCACAAAATGCTGATCACTGTTATAATATTTGCATATCAGTGCATCACAATCTATGTAATATTTGAAACAAAAAAAAATGAACCAAATAAATAGCATGTACTTAAACACGTTTACAGAAGTAAGGGTGTCTGAAAAATGACATGCTATTCCACTACTAGGTATAAAAAAATCCCAGCTGTTTGATACTGTGAGGGAAATATATTGGTTTTACATTTTATAATTTCAAGCCCTGTTGTCAACAGGTAACTTATGCTACTTTATATTCCACTCATCACAGCCCACTATAATTCCTTCTGGCATGACCAAGTAAAATATATCGCTCTGTGCTGACACTACTTATTGTTTTTTTGTCTCGTATAAATGATGTGTGGCTGTGTTTTGAATTTTTGTAAGAGTATTTCCAGAAGCTTTAAAAAGAAACAGTACATTCAGCAGAGCAGGCATACCAATATTTTAGGAAACAGGAGAAAACCTTCAGTTCATTTTCTGACCCTGCTTAATCTTCCTCCTGCTACTTCTTGCCAGAGTCCCCCTGGCCCATTTTCTGTTCAGGCTCATCAAGTAGTCATGGAATCTATTAAACTACTTGCCTTAGGCTATTTCAGCACGTGAGTGCTGCTCACTCCAGCCCATATGTCACACACTGAAATGAATTGGGAGTCAGTTTATTCTGTTTGGTTATAGTGAAATGTTGGTTAGGCATGCCTATGTCTCATCAGTGGAGGAAGGAAGTACCACGCATAGTGAAAACAGCCATAAGCATGAAAAGGGCTCTCTTTCATCCTGGTACCTTCAACTAATTAAAGGAGTCAATTTGCAGTTCTAGCCTTAACCATTTTCAAACACTTGTTTGACTACTAAGATATTCATATTGAGTTGCAGACCTCTACTTGGGTTTGGCAAGACTGTCAGATGGAGCTAAAGTCTATTCACTCACCAAAAAGGCCCACTTGATTTGAAGCCCAGAAACTTGATTTTCTGGTGACATTTTTCTGTCACTTTTAACACTGGAGTACTTTTAAAAAGTAAATTTGGTCAAATACTGTTTCACAGAGTCATAGGATCACAGTATCACAAAATGGTTGAAGTTGACACTGTCCTCTGAAAGTCATCTGGCCCAAATCCCCTGCTCAACATAGAGCTGGTTGCACAGAAACATGTCCCAGTGGGTTTTGAGTTGCTCAAAGGATGAAGATTCCATAACCTCCCTGGACATCTGGTGCCAATGCTCAGTCACCCTCACAGACAAAAAGGGGTTCGTGCTGTTTAGAAGGAGTATTTAGNGAAAGGAAAGGAAAGGAAAGGAAAGGAAAGGAAAGGAAAGGAAAGGAAAGGAAAGGAAAGGAAAGGAAAGGAAGAAAAAGCATCACCCCTAAAAAGGAGAAATTCGAGCAACTGTTTTCCCAACAACATTAGAGACATTTTCATTGTCATGACCTTCGGCCTTTGATACTTTCAAGAGTTGTCCCTAAGGAAATCATCTGCTGGAATGTTAATCTGTTGCTTCTCTGACCTTCTACACATGTACCACATTATTATTACAACCACATGCTTCCCTTTTCATGCTGTCATTTTGACAATAGCGCCAATGGGCAATTTATCTCCAGACCAGATAGGTGCAAGAAAGCGGACACCAGTAAATTAAATTAAATTGAAAATGTATATTTCTAAAATCACAGTAAGACAGCTTTTCAGCAAGAGACCCAGATTTCTAATTATACACTCTATGAGGTAAAAAGTGTGTGGCACATATATAATAATGGTTTAGAGATAATGCATGGAATGATCACAGCTCTGGCATTTGTTTCAAGCTTTTCACAGCTTATTCTTTAAACACACTCTTCAAACAACATCTAGGAAGGTTTATTACTTAATTATTCCTAGCCCATATCATAGCACATTCTTTCACCTGGCATTTGTTCCATCTCCCAAACTCAGCATGACTGGTACTACCTCATGTGCCTTAAAACAAAAATAATTACAACAATAAGCTTTAGCACAGGGATTGTTAGAAAATAATGACTTGCTGACAATCATTTCTTGTGTCTTTTATTTGCCCTTAGAAGTGAACAATATTCTCATCTCATAAGCCTCCTCGTGATGACTCCACATACAGAAACATCAATTTCCCCTTTCAGAGGCGGCAGTAGCAAAGATAAAGTTACAGTTCTGTGCTAGTCACACCCCAAATTAGTCCACTTCTTGAATTTCCTGTGCACTTATGAACTGCCTCAACCAGCAAGTGCGCTGCAGTGAAACTTGATAATTGTTGCAAAATATTTGAATATTTTAATCTAGTTTGATTTTTTATTAACTTCACCTCATTTGAGATATCAAATATTTTGATATTTCATGGTCCAATAGGAGCCGCTTTTAGAAGCCTTCCAGATACTTAGTAGTCTAGCACAACAATCTGAAAATATACTTAGTAGCATAATTGAATTGTATAGTTTGTTTTAATTATCTTCACTAGAGTTTTGAGTTTTAAACACTTAAGTCTTAGGGAAGGGTCCTCAAAGTTGTTCAGACATTTCTGGCCAGCAGCATAGCAGTCATATTTAACACATGTCCCCGGTTTAAACTACATTGAAAAGGCTTCTTTTGAAACTAGCACTACAGATGAAAATTATCAAAATGAAGTTCAAGTCTTGATTTTCTAAAATGACACAAACATTAAAAGTAATGTTTATGCATTTTTCCCACTAAAATAGAAGCTAACATGTTTTCTAAGTCAAAACTAAAATAATCGTTTGAGGCCTTTTATTCTGAAACCACAGTGACAAAGTGAAAAAGACTTCTTAAGAAAAAGAATGGAGGATTAAAGGTCAGCAGATGACAGAGTTCAAATTATATATCCTGGGCAAGAAAAAGGTGCTGCAGAAGAATGTAAAGAGTGCTGGGCTTTTGTCTTACTTTTAAAGAAACATTTTAAATTAATACACTTCTACTGTAGCTCTAATAAAGTTGAATAACAAATTACTAAAATGCAATCTCAAGTTTTGAGCCTTGAACATACTAACAGGCATTTCAGCACTTTCTAAAATTTCTCAAAGCTTCCTGTTAAGCAAAGAGATAAGAAACCGTGGTAGAGAGTCAAAGATATATATCCAGTACAAAATGTGTGACAAATCTACAAACCAGACTTAAGGTTTAGACAACAATTTGGGGGTCAGGGAAGCCTTTCTTCTGAGTTGACCTGAAACTTTAAAATAAGTAAGATTAGTTTAAGAATAGCCATTTAGAAAAGATTATTTAAATGCTGTTCTGTGAACTTGACCCAAACTCCAGTATCTAGTTACTGCCTTTTTTCACTATTTTTAACATTAGAATTAGAACTGGGTGTGGAAAATTATGACAAAGTAATTAAGAGGAAATTAAGTAGAAAGGTGTTCAGAACAAAGCAAAATGTATTTGAAAAAGGTAAGGATTTTAAGGTGTTAGAAACAGCAGATAGAAACATTCATTACAGTAGATCCTGATGAGGAGCAGCTGAGGGAGGTGGGGGTGCTCAGCCTGGAGAAAGGGAAACTACAGAGGAGTGACCTTACAACTTTATGCCCAAAAAGAGACTGTAATGACATCAGAGTTTGTCTCTTCTCTCAGGTAAGAAGTGACAAGATGAAAAATGGCCTCAAGTTTCTCCAGGGGAGATTTAGGTATCAGGCAAAATTCCTTTCCGAAGGGTCCGGTCAGGAGTTGGAACAGGCTGCCCAGGGTTGAGGCAACATAACTAGAGGTATTTAAAAGACGTGTAGATGTGGTGTTTAGGGACATGGTTAAATAGTGGACTTGGAAGTGTTAGATTAATGGTGGGACTTGATGATCTTAAAGGTCTTTTCCAACCTAAACAACACTATAAGCCTGTGGTCCTTTAAAATTCATCTTCCCAGGCTCTTATCTTCAAGTCAGAAACACATTTCTAAGAGAACTGAAAGATGACTTTAAGACCCAGATCACATGAATCCAAGATCTGAGGCTTTCAGTGGTGAAGGTTACAGGACCAGATTTTTCTAGTGGCTGGACTGTGAGGTGAATTACACATGCCAGGTTTTATTACAGTTACACCTGTGAACCCTTCTGCTAGGGGACAACTGCTGTCCCCACTGAACCCTTACTCTCTTTCTGCTTCCCCGATGACCTTCCAACCCTCTACCCAAAGGTACTTATGCTGGAAAACAGAAGCAGCTAACCTGAAGATGGAAAGGAGGTACTATGCAGCATGACAAGTATTAGTTTGGAAAAGAGAGTAGTAGAGTAGGAGAAGGAAATCTCAATAACAGCATCAGAAAGAAATGTTCCCTGGAGGCTGGCACAAGTCTCTCCCCAAAGACTGGTCCTGAGCAGAGCATAAGCTTGCACTCTGCTCAGTCCTTGCTCTCTTTGCTTGCACTACTGCAGAGTTGTTCCTGGACACTGGAAGAGCGATGTAGGGTGAAAAGCCTTTTTCTTCCCATCTCTCCAGTGATACCATGAGGATGAGGGGAACGTGTTCAGACTTGCCTCACTAGAAGAAAATCAGAGGGTAGGATAGAAAGCAATGTCCTAAATGCCTATACATAATTGCTGTCTTTTTAGGTGTTAGCTTGGAGGAAATAAGACCTAGACTGCTTCAGGACCAGACCCACAGCCCCTGTGCAGGACAGGGGCCCTCTCAGTACAGCCAATACTCTTCCAGTATTATTCCAGTATTAGAAACGTGCAGCTAGAACAATCCATGTCACCCAAATGAAAAATTGATGTAGAGATTGAAATGCATTTACCACACATAACATCCCGATTCCTCTGAATAGAAAGAAAATAACGCATTTTATTGCAGCAACCAAACACATCCAGACACTCCTGCTTTGACCTGTTATGTGTCTGGGGTAGCTCTTCCACTGCCTGTGGCTGTCTCTTCTAAATAAAAGATAGTGAAGAGAGAGAGACTCTATTTTGCCTCTGGACTTTTTCCACTGTGAGGAAGATGTCCCCAGAAAAGTGTGCCAGCACTCTGGAAGAAGTCACCAGATAGTCCCTTGTGCATTACCCCAAAAAACACACACAACATCTTTCTTGTGGTTTTCTACTTCTCCTCTGATGTCCTAGGGGACTATTTTTTGTTATTTCCACCTAAACTGTTAATGGTATTCCTACTTAATTACTGGGCTATTTATCCACCACTTATATAACCAAACCACTCCAACTGTCAGACTGAATGCAGTATATTTGCTTCCTGATGCTGCTGCTGATCTACTCATTTCAGGGCATTGGTTGCTTTAACACCTGTGTGGGTTCTGTTTTCCCACTGTGCACATTTTGTTCATGGAAGAACTGGCATTTATTTTTGTCCCTGAGAAGGGTCATAACTCATGAATCACAGGAATAGTTATGAGAAATTAAAGTATTTTTTCCATAGCACAGATGGTAAGAGTCCCTAAACTTATTAAAGTATATTATCTATAAAAAATGACATTTCATAAAGCAACTATTCATTAAGCTGCTTTTTTGCAATAATTTTCATTTGCAAGAGAAGTATTTGTTATAAAAATGCTATTCATCCCTTGAAAATATTTTTATTCATTTAGGATTCGAGAAGTTACTTTCCAAGTGGCTTTTTTGTAATGTCAGAAGACAAAAAGGAAACATCAGCTACTAATGGATTGAGACAAAATTATATTGGAATCAAAGTATGTTTATTTCACATTTCAGAGTAAAGCTTTCAGACAGATATTGACATCACTTCAGACAAAATACCAACAGTGATTTTGTGGCTCTCAGTCTTAAGACATACTTGTCGGAAGACAAACAGCAAAAAAATAAGAGGTGAATAAAAAAAAAAAAAATTGAGGTCAATGGAAACAAAAGTATAGCAGCAATATTTCAGGAGGAAAAAAGATCATCAGTGTAATGAAAAACTAGTTCACCACTATCTTCATGTGCTATCTTGGCAATTATGCCATAATATCTGTTGCATGTACAAAGAATTCAGCATGATTAATCTTTCACCCTGACCCATAAAAGTGAATGCATTTATTCACTGATTTGAAGTTTAACAAATGTTTAACATCTTTGCTGGAACAAACCTTTTAAGGTAGATCTCTGTTTCAATGACATGAGCAAAAACTTTGCATTTTGCTTCAAAAATAAGAAAATCTATTCATCCTGCTGATAACCACCTTTTGAAGTGAAGCCACTTTTATTACTCTCACTCTCATATTTGTGTTTTTACATTTCCCTTCATCTCCACCTAAGCCACCTGCCTTTTTGTCTGATGAATGTTTCTCTGATCCAGGGCTCTTCTATACCTGCCAAAGCTTTCCATGCATGGGATTTTTAAATGTATCTATTTAAATGTCTGGAAAATCTCTGTATAGGGATATTTCTCTCAAGGATGTTACCTTTGGTATGGTTTAAGCTAATGCCAAATACTGCTTAAAAGAAATAAAAACTCATGCAAACAAATTGTCTTCCCATGGTGTCGCTAAGGAAGCTGTCTTTGAAATGTATTTGTGCCAGAAGTGTATTTTCATATCAAAAACCTGGAGATCATGTAAACAATAAATAACAGAAGATACATTCTTTGAATTTAAATCCTAAAACAATCCACTGAAAATTAAAAGTCAGAAAAAAGAATAATTTCAAAGGAGCTTGGGGGTAAATTTATCTTTGTATTGTATACAGATCTAAATAGCAAGCTGGGGGCTTGGATTTTTTTTTGTTTTGTTGGATTTCTTGTTGGGTTTGTTGGTTTGTTTGTGTTTCAGGTTTCAGGGAGGATGGTTGGTTGGTTGGTTTGTTGGTTTTACATAGCTTCAACTGCATATTAAATACAAAAAAAACCATTGTCCTTTTACAAAGCGTATTACCATTCCTTCAGGTGGACTAAAAGCAGATGTGAGCAACACCCTGAGCATTGCTTAGGCCTCAGATTACAACAAATAGAAAAGCTTGTGCTCACTGAAGTCTGCTTCAAGGAGAGTCAAAAGTAGCTCAGTAGGGAGGGGAACCCACCTTTCATTAAAATGGTGCAGGTTGGAAAAGACCTTTGCAGAACACCTTGTACAAATTCCCAATCAAAGCAGGCCCAACAAACATAAACTCAGGACTGTGTCAAGCTTTGAATTAATTCAAGAATAAAACAACTCTTGGACATACCCTGAAACTCCCTTCACTGCTTTAATATCTTCATGGCAATGTTTTACTAATATCTCACTGGAATTTTTCTTGCTGCAGAATAAGGCTGTTGCCTGTCATCCTATCACATCTCTGAGAACAGCCTGGCTGTCTCTTATCCGCAGATTGCAGTGAGATTGTTAAAACAGCAATAAAAGTCTAGACTTCCCTTTAAGTTTTATGCTGTGTGGAAGAAGTTTCTATCAAAATGGCATGATCAATTTTCAGAATAAATTGGGCAGGAGGAAATGTCAGAAAAGTAAAAGGTACAGCAAGGAAAGTTGGACCTAAAGACAGAATGCACAAAGTAGGGAGATATCTTTATATTCAAAAATTAAGCAGCTGAGAAAGGGGCTCTAGAGAGGTGTATCTGCTGGCGGACAGTCGGGCAGTCAAACAAAGAGCAAAGAGCAAATGGGAAAACACAGACAGCGCTTGCCCTCTGCATAGTCGATGAACCAGTTGCTAACGGCTTCACAGAGGCTGGAGTGTTGGAGTCTTGTAAAGATGTGCGTGCATCAGTCAAGCCCAGAGGAATTAGGTGTTCCACACATGGATTTAAGACCTTCTATCCCCAGTGCATATGAAAGTATGCCCGGCATGTTGTGCGAAGTTCATTTTCCTGAGTAAACGGTCTTTCATTCTATGAAGATAGTATGGCTACTGCAGACATGGTCTCCAACTCTGAGGAGTAAGACCTTTGCCATGTCAAAGAGTTTTATACCCTTATAAAAGTAAAACAGATACCTATTTTAAAAATGTGATCTGAAAATGATGTTGTTTAAACTGTTAAATAATAATTTCTTCTAAGCAGATCAGATTCTTCTGTCCTCTGTACCACTATAGAAATTCTTCTTACAGCATTTCAAAAGCACATAGTCTTTCATTTATGGGTTTAGATTTTCTTCAAAGGGAGCCATCTTATTACCTTCCATAAAGTCAGAACCTTCTAAAAGTGTCTCATAAAAGTATTTGATACAGATCTAAAGAGAGAGGAAAGGCTTTGATATATAATGAAATAATTTTGAATCATTCTTCCACATGCAAGAGTGAGACAATGTATCTTTTTTAAAAAGCATCATCTACTTGGCGCACAGCACCAACACAGAGGCTTTTTTCCCATTTTGTGCTGAGCTAAAGATATTGCACTGACATTAGTTTACAAAATCAATTACTGGCTATTAAAATAAAATTTAAAAATAAATAAAAAACTATGCTTTACCTTTTTTGTTAAAAAAACCCCAAACAACTAAGGATACAAGTATTGAATTTAAGCAAGGAATAATAACATGCCCAACACAAAAAAAAAAAAAAAATGCAACATCTCACAACAGGAAGAGGATATCAATATGCCACTTTTGATCTCAGAAGAACTAAGAAAAATTTTTGTTTACATGAAGCTTCTTGTCAAATGGACTTTTCTTATGTTTGTTTTCATGGACTAGCAGATGGCTGTCAGAAGAGTTGAGGTAGACTTTTGGGGAACTGAGCTGCAGATCAGAGCGAAAGCCTGTTTTCTCACAGAATACAGCCCGGTAAGATGGATAGGTCTGTATATTGAATGACACACCACACACTCTCCAACAGCCCAGACTCAGCATTCATGCACTCGTGTTCTTTAAGTCTTATCAAAGGTACTTGAAACATTGCTTTGTTACATACATTTAAGATTAATATTTGTCATCAATATTTTCTACTTTCTATTTCTTCCTTTTTACATGACTTTTTCTTGTGTTTCTGCTTACTTGCTCTCTCTCTCAATGTAGATCACTACAGTTACTGAATTACACTTTTTCTGGTACAATTTATTTGGTAAAACACAGCATTTTCAAGCTAATTTTATTATTTGAAACTTGTGATTATTCCCTGTTAGGATAATCTAAAATTGCATGGGGTTCACAAATCACACCAATACATAACACAGCACCAAATTTCAAGAGGTTTTCTCTGAGAGGCTATTTTTGCTAACTGCCCTCTGCATCACCAGGTTTCTTCAAACTATACTTCCAGTGAATAAGGAAGCACATGAAATTCAGGCAAGTGCTACTGCAGATCTTGATGTCAACAAAACAAGAATGATGAAGTGCTCACCAAGATAGAAGGCATGAGGTTAAGTGCACAGTATAACCACATTGCTCCTGAATTGCAACAAATACTTGAAGATTGCTTTGCTTCTTTTTCAAGCTTGACTCTTTAATTTGTTATCAACCTCTTCACTGCATCTCTCTCACTCCCTTCCTCATTTCTTCCCTGCATCTGTGTTGTGCTGACTGGACACTGCTCTGTTCAACACCTGATGCCAGCAGAGGAACACTGATTATAAACATTGATTATGATGGATGTCAGAGAGAATCCCAATGTAGCATCAATCCTGAAACCCATCAGAGGGAGAACGACAGCAAATCTGGAAAAAACTCAACCAAAATTCAATGACTGCTGGTAACTTCATAATCTTCGCTTATGCTCAAAAACTTCACTGTTTTGAAATTAGGATATTTCTTCATATTAAAGCCTGTGCTATCTCAGTTCAGTTTAGATAGAATGAATGATAGGGAAAGGCAAAAAATATCTTATAATTTTCAGAGTTCTTAAAAACTTGCTGCTAGAAGCTAGTGGGCTGAACTCCCCTTTTATCAGGGAGCTTTAAGAATGGGTATATAGATCTGCAACCAGGGTTGTGTTGGCTGAAGAGCTCTTCTGACAGCAGACAGGGCTGGCTCAAGGCTTTGCTAGTGAAGCTACAGCAGAATTTTTCTCTGATAATACAATCTACTGTATTCCTTTGTTATAGGAACTACTTTGCTCCTCTACCGGTGGAGAATAATTATTAACGAAGCTGCCCTTTCTACCATGGACTACCTTCAGGTTTTCGGTGCTTTTACCAGGATATCCTGTATAATGCTCACATAAAATCCCATTATGAGCTGTCTTATCAGTGTAAGACATTACAGAAGGGGTCAGTTACATGATCGAGTTGCAGTAGCATGATGAATTCCCCACCAGCCATGCAAGTGTAATAAGCTGCATGCTGGCTCTTTGCCCACAGCAAGTGTGAGGTCATTTAAATCTCTTCCATTTAAATGTGAGAAAAGGACTTTCACCTTACTTTGCTAAAAGCTAGAAGCAAGCACACAGCCTGGTACTGCAGTTCAGCTGATACGCAGGAACTTGATATTATGTTTGTAATTGTGAGAGAAGTCAATGAACTGACATTTATCATGCACAGGAAGGATGAATTTGCTTATCAGTCTGTAGTAAAGAGCAGCATTTAATACTGGCTCAGAAGGGAGTGATTCCTTCCCAGCCTCATGCCTATATTGAGGAAAAACAAGTCCTACTGCCACATCCACTTATTTGCAGGGATACAGCACCAAGACCCCCAAGACCCTTAATTCTTTACCTTTCTTCAGCTCTGGGAATAAAGAAAGGATGCATTCCACCAAGCAGTAGTGAGGGAAAGTGAATAAAGGCAAGACATAATTTGGAGGTTTTCGCTTCTATTTTCCTGCAGATATAGTTAAAATAGTAGATTCACTTCATTAAAAAACAATGCTGATTTTACAATGCAGTACCATACAGAAGGCCTAATGTACACATTATGTCATAAAATGAAGATGAGATCAGTACTGAAACCAATGTTTCAATATGAGAGACCTTCAATTCATCTTTTGTCATTTTACTTTTGACTTCCTTCTTTTTTACATTTTGCTTCACTTCTATACATAAGAAAAACTCAATTTCTTGGTGATTCAACAAGGGACCAGTTTTCAAAGAAGTAGAAGTTTTGAACTCAGTTATGATGAAATTTCTGTACTTTTCTGTACTTTTACTAGAAGTTACTATGCATGCCATGCCACTGGAGACTGCCACTGGAGACTGCCTCTCAACCTTCCCAAAATATTTCTCCTCCTCCCTTTTTAAGAATTAGGAAAACAAGGAAAGAACCTAAAAAGCAACTGGAAAAAAAATTAAAAGAAAACAAAAGAAAACAAAACCAAGCAACAAAAAAAACTCAAGAAAAGCCAAAACCAAAACCCAGCTTAATCAAAATCAGTAACAGGGAAACATAAAATTCCAACCAAGTCAGGCATTTCAATAAAGGTCTTGGCTGCATCTTTCCCTCCATCTTCTTGAGTTTGTCATTGACATAATCAAGACCCTCACCACCTAGCTTCACAGAAAAAAGCAAAAATGTGGTGCAGGAATAAATATGATCACAGAACAAAAATCAGCCTTTGGACAAAGGAGACTTGTGACTCAGAAGTGGTCCAAGGCCACGCTGAACTTCAGCTACAGTACCCCAACCCCATTGTGAAACATTGTTCAACTGTTTCAGATGTCCATTTCACAAAGAAATTCATGAATTGCAAATAAACTTGTACTTAGAGATTCTGCTCACCAGAAGTCAGAGTTCTGGCAAACAAAGAACTTCTAGAGAGCAAGGGGAAATCTAGATTCCTGCTGGTTTTCACCTCATTATACTCTCTGTGGGTTTGTGCAGTTACTTTGAATGCGTGTAAAGGGTAACATGTCTGTTCATGTTAGCAGACTTTTTCAATCCTTTCCCTTTTTTGTGAGGAAATCTTCATCTGAAAGAGGACAAAATGGAGCAATGAGAGCTAAAGTAAAACAGTGTGAAAGAGAAGAGAAGGAAAAACTCAGAAAGCAAAGTAAAGCCAGAGAATCCTATCACAAGAGGGTAAAATATAGTTGCCACAACCTCCCAGAGAAAACTAGCAAAGCACTGAGCTTCAGGGTGTGCTGTACAAGAGTAGAAAGAGAAGACTGGAAAAAATTACTGAGTGAATAGAGCAAGGAGAGAGTGTGCAAAGGAGAGTAATAGAGTATGCCCTTTAACTGTACATCTCCAATTCCCTCACATAAAGAGATAACCATTGCTACTAGCTAGGCATAGGAAGCAGAAGCTCAAAGGATAAGATATGTGGATGAATAAAATAATAGAGTAGATTAAATGAGATGTTTGGGTATGCAAGATAAAGGAAGGACATAGGAAAGACTGCAGGGAAGAACGAGGCAAAGGAAAGGGAATGCAGCAATAGAAGAAGAATAGATTAAAAAGGGCAGAAAAAGGTCTGAACAGAAATGGATAGGAAAGTGGGCAGAGACAGAGAGAGAGATGAGCAGCAGAATGAACAGGAAGGAGCAAAATCAAATTTAAAGTGAGGTGAAAGGGACAGCCTCTCAGACACTTTATAGTGGATCATTTATTTCAGTCATTTTCTCATCAAGATCTAGGTCAACACACCATACTGCCTTGAAGATAGATATCAATAGAAGGAGTGAAAAAAGGGGAACCGCAGTTTCCATAATGCCCAGAGAGCAACAGGACAACCATCTTGTAGCTATAACAGCCATGTAGACTTTATGCCAGATTATATTGCCAACAAAGAATGCTGTGCTTTAAAACATGTAGACTTCCAACAAGGTAAGCCACATACTCATTTACTCCTGGACATCATATCGGACACCCTGGAGTGCCACTTTAGGATGCAAAGAAAACTGAATATCAGCTCCCCTCTAATAAATAAAAATGTAGCAGGTTCAACGCTCTTTCACACACTGCTCAGGTTTGGCTCCTAGCTAACTAAAGAGAAAGACTGGGCTTGTTCCAAATCCACAGAGTCGTCTTCTAACAGAAAAAGCCTTATTTGTGTGGCATGCAAAATCCCCTCTGTCTCAAGCTCTCTGATCTAATTGTGCAGCTCAGTTACAGTCTCAGGTAGTAGAAAAGAGTGTAATCCTTAATTTGAGTTTACTGAGTTCTGAAACATTAAAGACTTTCCTTTACATCTGTTTCAAAACCCTCAGTGCACTGTACTTTTGCTATTTTGTGTCCACAGATTTCTCTAAAAGATTAATCAATCAGTTTACTGCTTTGCCCAGCGTTTGGATTATCTCATCATCATTATTTTTTAACCTTGTCTGACCATACATTTATTTTAGATAAGGACATCAAAAACATTCTTTCCCCCACCTCCCTGTCCCAACAAATCCAATTTGAACTGTTTCAGTGACTTTGATTTGTTTTTCCTTTCCCAGGGAAAGAATTAGTGTAAAATAAGGAGGAAGTGAATAGTCTATGTAGTATTCAAGAAAATGAGCAAGAGATCAAGAGGTTACTCTCAGAGATGCTACAGTCTCAGGAGTCTCAAACTCTAGTTTGTAGTCAAGGATCTGTTGAACATGAAGGCTAGAAGCTGTTCACTGCCCATGCTGGGTGAAAGGCAGAAACTTGACAATGACAAGTGGGACTGGCATATTTTATGACAGATATATGGTCCTGGAACTAGAAGAACAGTCAACTGATAAGGTGGATGAAGGTCCTTCTGGGATAAAGGGTCCAGTTAGGGCAACAAAATCTAAATTCTCCTTCAGGAGCTCTGTTAGGAGCAAAAGAAGGGTAGTTAGAGGTGACTCCCTTCTAATTGGCTCCCTTCTAATCTATTGGGCTCTTCCCTTAGGAAGAGAGGGCCCAGTATGCAAACCAGACCCAACCAACAGGAAACCTTCTCCCTCCCTGGGGCTCAGGTAAAAGATATTACTGGAAAGCTCTCCAGCCTAGTAAGGCCCTCTGATTATTATCTGTTATTAGTTCTCCAAGTCAGTGGTGATAATGAAGAGAAGTCCAAGGGCAATCAAACTGGATATCAGGGCCTTAGGATGAGTGGTTGAAGGATCAGGAGCACAGGTAGTTTTCCTTGATCGTTCCAGTAATAAGGAATAATGAGGAAAGCAACAGGTGGATCCATCTGTGTGGCTCTGAGGTTAGTGTCACTGGAAAAAATTTGGGGTTTTGACATGAGGTAAGCTATAAAACAGTTGGTTTAATAATACCTGATGGGATAAACCTATCTCAGAAGGGAGAAAGGATTCAAAAACAGGATTTACCTGGGCTGATTGACAGAGCTTTAAACTAGATTTGAAGGGGGAAGGGACAAACCCATGCTTCCCAAGGCAATGGGAAGTCATACCAAAACTTGAAGGAGGAAGCGCCAGTGGGATCTCTCAAGCTGCTCCATGAGGCATCAGTAACAACAGACCACATCTGAAATATTTCTACACCAACATACAGAGTATGAGGAACAAAGAGCAGCCTGAGGCTTTGGCCCAATCCCATAGATTTTACACCACTGGAATAAATGAAGCCTGGTGGGTTGAACCCTTTGACTGGAGTGCCATGCTGGATGGCCACAAGCTCTCCAGGACAATGATTCAAGAGAATTACTCTTTGCAGAACTAAGGGACGACTTCAAAACATCTGACCTGTTGTGTTGTTCTTTACAGGAACATGATCTTGTCAGATGTTAGCTGGGCATCACACAGCTGGCACAAATAGCTCCAAAATAGTCCTAAAACATCTGGATGAAAATATCAAGGTATAGCTACTAAGGGAGCCAACTAGGGAAGGTACCTTCCTTGGTTTGTGGCTTGTTAAGAGACAGACTCTCATGTGTGAAAACTTGTGGCCACCTTGGCCACAGGAACCATGAAACAATCAAGTTTAAAATCTCTGTTGTCAGGTTGAGATTCTTGGGACTGTCCTGTACCAAGCCAGGAGCTGGCCTCTGATTCCAATGCAGGATATTCTATGATTTTATGATAAATATATATATACACACACACAATACGCTTATATAACTGTAACATATATTGGATATTATACATTACACAAAATGTACAATATGTACAATACATGTATATTTTATGTTTCAGAGAGGGACAATGAAGGTGATGAGCACAAGTCTTATGAGGAGCAGCTGAGGCAACTAGGGTAATTCAACATGGAGAAAAGGAGGGTCAGGGGAAACCTTATCATTCTCTATAACTGCCTGAAAATAGGTTGTATTGAGGTGGGTGTGAGTCTCTTCTACAGGTAATATGTGACAAAGCCAAGAGGTAATGGCCTCAAGTTTTGACATGGAGTTTTAGATTAGATATTGGGAAAAAATTCTTAATTGAAAGGGTTATCAAGTATCGTAACTGACTTCCCAGGGAGGTGGTGAAGCTGGAATCCCTGAAAGTATTCAAGAAACATGTGCATATGACACTTGAGGACATGGTGTAGTGGTGATGGGGCTAGGTTGTTGTTTGGACTTGATAATCTCAGAGGTCTTTTCCAACCTTAACCTTTTAATGATTCCATAGAACTGACCACATTTATGAGTTACTCCTCAAATTGCTCCATTGCCATTCTTGCATACCTTCCTTGGTGACAGTTACACTGAATAATCTGATGATCTGAGAACCCATCACCACCAGGCCGACAGGCACAGGATTTTTGGGGACACTTTATCAAAGTGCCCTGGAGTTCCAAAACTGCTTTGAAGTTGAGTAGTAGGAACTTGCTTAAGTTAGAGGGAGATTAAAGTAGCTATTCCCATATCCAAAGTAAACAAGCCTTGTCTTTAATTTTAGAGATTTAATGGAGCAAGACTTCTCTCCAAATGGTAGGAGTACTGACTAACTTTTTCCACATTTCACTTACCCTTTCTGCATGTCAGATCTTTCAAAAACTTCTACTCAACTTACTTCTTATTTTCAGTCATCAGCTCTGGTGTCACAAACCTCCCCTGACATTTACCCATTACTGACCTTCTTTCCAGTTCTGCTCCAAGAGTGGGGGCATGACAGATTTGCTTTACATGGAGCAAAGGCAAACCTAATGTTGCACATGTATTGCTGCCATGATATTCAGGCCATGTTATGGGGCTTCTTTGTAGATTACAGCACTCTGGACCTAACAGCTTAAGGAAATTTTTAAAAATAAGATAACTAAAAGACAATAGGCTTTATATTTTTTGCTACTTCAGTCTACAATTATTATTTCCTTAACTAACCCCTCCTATTCTCCTTTGTGGTGTCAATCTTGGCAGAGGTAGAAATCCAATTTATGTTTATCATTCTGCTATCTGTATGATGGTCTCCATCTCTTCTTACTCCCTCCAAATGTCTGACGTCTGTACAGAGGAAGAAAAGAGATAGAAACTCTTGGGAACTAAAGGCTTTTATCCTCACAGCAACATTCATTTACTGCAGAAGGGAATTTGTGCCCACACTATGACCATTCTTGTTCTTAGGTCAATATATTGGCAAAAACACCCTGTCCTTGAAGATGAGGCAATGACCTGGAACTGAGCACCTGAAGTTGGGAGCATGTGGTCCTGCCCTTCTCACTGTTGTTCCTGTGGGGGCAGACCCAGCCACATGGCCAGGTGATGTGACAGAGATAACCGGGGAGAGCGATGATGTACAGAAATTGCAGATGGCTGGCTAGCTTAAGCTTTCTTCTAAGGACTTTTTCACCTGATGTAAGGCAGCTCTTCGAATTATATCTTTAAATAACTTCAGCAGGATCGTATCTTCAAAGGAGGCACCACTCTCAACTAATCACAAAACACACAGCTTTTTATTGTTTGGTTTTCCAGGAGAAGCCCAGGACTGTTCACAGCCGGAGCCTGGGATGAAGGCAATAATATTAATTAATTTCACCCAAAAGAGCATAAGTAGGCTCAATTAACTTGCACTTGAAATCGCTTTGAAACTTCCACATAAAAGTAACGGTGTTTTCTAAAGGTTATTCCAAATCAGTTATTCCAATTTAATTACATTCTTCTTCTTCTTTTTATGTTTAGCTTTTGCAAAAAAAAAAATTAATAATAATAATAATAATAATAAAAATAGAAGCTAATGAAGTGGATCCTGTCATTTTTAAATTCCCAAGAAAATTTCTGAAGATCTGTACATCACAGCTGGTATGAAGCCTAAAAAAATTAAAATAAAATCAAATATTGAAAAAAGACAAAAAGCCTAGGACTATAAAATTGAATCAATCCACCAGAAAACCTAAAAAACCTCAATATAATCTAATAAACAAAAGTTGTCAAGTATTTTAAAAACACTGTGTTTTTGATGGTTTTCATTTTAGTTTGGTTTGGTTAGTTGTGCATACTAATCTGCTCAGTAAACCACAGTTTTACATATATTCTTACTAAACAAGATAATAAAGTAATAAGAGGATAAATCTAATTTCTACAGTAGTGATCTTTCAAAGGCTATATTAAATAGTAAAGAAATGTCTATCCACAGGCTGGAAAAATATCTGTCTCACTCAGTTGGACCAAAATTACAAAAGAAAGAATATGAATTGTTCATCTCCTTTAATTATCTGTAGCAACAGTTCCCTACTTCATTATGTTAGTTAAATGACTACCTGGCCTAAATATTGTTTACATAATGAGAATGTTGGAGAAGGCTCTCATGACAGTACACCACACAAACATGTTTTCAAAGTTGTACAAAATTTAGACACTAATTCTTACAGATTTTGCAGGCTGGTTTCGAACGCCTCTCTGGCAATACAGGACTGCTTAGCTTGCTTCCCACTTAACACATGCAAATTTAGACATATGCAGAGGTGAACGCATTTTTAATTTTTAAATACAGAGAGGAAGATTCACTTGTGTCTTACCATACACTCCTTATTCACAGGGAGCAGTAGTCTGTGGGAAATATCAAAGCAATAAATAAATAAATCACGGTGTTCCCACAGAACAGGTTAGCTTCTCCTTCAGCAGTCTTCTTAAGGACAGAGTTGAGGAAAAGGATTAGCTGCGAACATCAAAAGAAAGAGGTATATCTTTGAAATCCCTTCACAGTCCAGTATTTTGTTTATGACCAAAGCCCCTGAGCTGCATGTGAAAGCCAGTTTCCATGGATATTTAAATGACACTTTTATCAGGCACATCAGAACAGCACACTTTGGTATTTCAAAGACTTGCAAGGTCACCTCTGAGCCGTCCTCAAATTCATTTCTGTCAAGCAATCAACATTTCTTGTAAGCAACAAACAGTATTTGTGGCTTGTCAGTGTGACCAAATTGGAAAAGAATTGAAAATGTGGAGTACTGAAGCAGAGAAGATTAACCACACCAGCAACCTGCGACAGAAAACCAAACACCTTTGCTATCTGTTCTTTCCTAGCCTCCTGCTCCTCCACACTGCTTTGTTCTCCCTACATTGCAGAACAAGCCACAGGTATTTTTGTGATGTGCAATGATTCATCTCTAAGCTGAAGCACAAGACCAAAGCATTGACTCTGGGAACATGTCCATCTACCTTTTCTACGCTGATGTGCCAATGAAATAAATAGGATTGCTCACTTTGTAATCAGGCATGTTTGATGAATTGAGCCTTTTATTTGTGTGTGGCATATTTTATAGGAGAATCATTTCAAGGCCTGCAAATTATGAAATCTTGGGACTTCAAGTTGTCTGTCATCACATGCAAAAAAAAAAAAATCAGCTGTAGTAAAAGCTGAAATAAAATTATTGGGAAGAAATTAACAGCAATGAAATTTTTAAATTAATGCTTCAATTTTGAAATAGCTATTATAAATATTTGTGCTTGCTATGGCTTGCAGTTAAATTTTAAAAATAGCACTTAAATATGCATGTTAATAACATCCAGAAGGCATTTCTTTCAAGTCTGTTTGGGCTGTTGAAGCCTTTAATTTAACCACAGCATTCATTTATGTCTAGCAGTTAGAATTTTCTTTTAAGCTCAAAGAAGCCGAGAGTTGTAACTATGATCTAATTGGTAAGGAATGAAGAATGTTTTTCATGTTTTATAGACAGCATGAATCCTGATCATTTTACTGCAGTAAATTATAGAGTGTTCTGCTCACTATGTCTCCCTCTGGAAGTATGGGCCTATATCTCATTAAACTATAAAAATAACTTGCAGTGTTCGGCACTCCTCGAAAGCTGTCCTGCCAAGGTATGTTATTTTTATATCACTAATGTATGCCAGAGAGTCAGTCCAGAGAAATTTAGGTTTTTTACAGCCTAAACCTAAATTAATTTATAGCTACATCCACATGTCAGAGGGTACACATAAAGAACCTAAACTGCTTTACAAAACAATAATTTATTATTGATTTTCAGCTCCCTTTTAAAAGCAGCTGCAATTTATTGGCTTCTCAGTTCTTTCCTCTCTGGTACAAATGATCTAAACAATGCTAGCAATGAAGCAAAGCAGCTCCTGTGGGTATGGCAAATGACATAAAAGTCAGATATGCTTTACCTCTTTTTGGCTTAAGACAAATGGTCCGTCACTGAAATGAGAAAAAAAAATGATCAGAGGCGGAATGTAATGCTTTTTTGTGTTTTAATTTTTCTTTTTCTTTTTAAGATGTGTCTGATTAGGTAAGATATCACATGAATTGTTTGACTTTAAAACACAAGCTAGCATTTCACACATTTTTAAAGCTATGTAATTGTCATTTGGTTGTGCATTCTAGCTGAATTTAGCTGGAGTAGGGTAGTACACTAAAAATGAAAAATTACATATGCTTAATCCTGTGGTAATACCTTGGGTTTGTGTTTAAAAAAACAAATCTAAAAGTCAGATGATACAGAATTGCTACTGCAGCCACTGGAGTCTAAATTGCCAACTCTTTAAAGCAAGGCTAGAGTGGATTGGAAAAAAAAAAGCAACACAAGAGCCAAGGTAGGGATGAGCACACTAGGAGCACTCTTCAAGGAGCTCAGAAGTAAGATAAGAATAGTAATCTCTTTTCTCCAAGCAGCACAGTGATTAAGCACAGATATCTTCTTTCAGAGCATAACAGTCTACAAAATTGTTCTCATCTTAGGAGTGTACAGGAGTACACTAAAAATTACAGCAATAATTTTGAAAACACAGGCATATTTGTTATTTCTTCCTATGGAGAAAAAAAAAATTACTCTGTTGCTAGGAAATTTAGCTCAAGTTAGTTCTTCTGTAGGAAGTTTTGTTGTCAGTGCCATAGTTCCTTCCCTGAACAGTCTTAGCTCCAAGGTCCTGGCCTGGTCTCCTGGCCACAGTCCTTCTATGAACAGGATTTTCTTCTCAGGGAATGAATGGCCAGTATCCCAAGAGAGGAAAACAGGAAAATGTCACAGACTGACATGTGAAACCCTTTGTGTTTTGCTCATCGGTGATTCCTGACCTGCACACCCTTCCTTTGAACTGTAGGTTAGAGCAGGTCTTGGTCCCTGTGGAAATAATTCTCAGAGCATCTGAGAATGCATCAGAATGCATCTTTCACCCAAGGTCTGACCATGACTGATGAGGAGCACAAGAGAAGGTCATCCAGTTACACCAGACAGGAAGCTAGACGCAAAGCAAATAATTCCATTCTTAGGTCATGAGTTTCAACACACGGCTTCTGGACCAGATTTCCATGCATATCCTTGCAAAACAAACCAAAGAAGATGAGAAGAGTAAACAGAAAATGACAAAAACTCTCTCATGTCTGCCAATACGATCCATCTTGCACACAGAAATGGAAAAGTTCTGAAATGAAAAGCAAAGAATTATAAAATTATTACTTCACAGGAATATTTATACCCCTAGAGTAATGGAAACATGGAAGTAGAATCTGAGAGGGTGCTGAATGACAAAGATCCTGGCTTATTAGATGTAACAGAATAGGTCTGGAGTAGCTGCCTCCCAATTAGGATCATTAAATCTACATTCAGAGAAAAAAATAGAAAAAGAAGCAGTATGGTCTAACAGCTAGCCTACATTTTAGAGAGCTGCTAGGGTCACTGTGAGAAGTCTTCCTTCAAAAACAGAAGGACTAGGAATAAAAAAAGAATTACAGTCATTTGTTACTGACCAAAGGGACATGAGAACAGCTCCTAGGGCAATGTGCAGGCGGCTCTCTCCTACCTGCCACTATGCTACATGACAAATTTCACTACCTGCCCTACTAGATGGAATTATAAACTGGGAAAAAAACCCCACTATGCTTCTCTCTCTAATTTGGCCTGTAACAGAGCACAGGGAGAACTCTATACATAATTTTTTTAATCTACAAAAAAAAACCCCAACCAAAGAATTAACTGACAAAATAAAAACAGATAAACAAAAACCAAACAAAAACAGCCAAACAAACAGCAAAGCTGGACAACAGAGGAGAAGGGGGAAATATACTGAGACAACAATTTTGTGGTATATAAATAGCCAGATTTTCACAAATCACTGTATAATTCAACTGTAAGAGAAGAGAAGCTGATCAGAAATGTAACCCTCTGCTCACACACATCTAGTAAGAAATTAGTCCAAACACCAGGAATTTGCAGGGTAGAGAGGAGGAACATCATTAGGAAATGAATGCAAGCATAGTGCAGGGGTTCAAACAGTCTGTACAGTGTCTCATAGTTCAAATAGAAGTTAAAAGTAGCATCCTCCATGGGGTAGCACTCAGGCAGCAGCTGACACACATTCACCACAGAGTCACAGGTAGGTTTCAGACTGGTAGCACAGCTTCTCTCATCCCAGAGATGTACAAAAAATACAACCTTAAATTGGTCCAATTTGTTAAAATTTGCAAAAGTTTGAATCCCAAATATAAATAGATTTACAGGAGTGGCACCAAACCACATATAAAATTTATAGATGACTTTAATTATATAAAACATAGAAGTACCAATATGAGAAATGAGAAAGTATATATGAATTTTTAGAAACTTGATTAGTATTGTCTCAGTATTACCAAATATAACCATTAAGAATGATCCTATATATTTATGGCTTACAAAACTGAAATTTACTCAGATTGGAAACGGTAAAGATACAGTATTTCATTAAAAATATACAAATGCTTTCACTCAAATATTTTCAGTGCTCTAACTCCAAAACTATTTTAGATTTAATTTTTTTTAAGTTTATGTGTTTGTATCCTATCTGAAAATCCAATGTGAATGAGGCTGAAATAAGTCCTGCTCCAGCTGAGCTAAATGCCTGCTGAATTTTAATGAGACAAATTGTCTCTTTTAATGTGTTTTTGTAAAAAACTGATTATATTAAAGTATGCTATAATTGAATTATATGTTAGGCTATGATTTAGAATTACTTGTTATGTTATTAGCCATAGATTCCTGCATAAACACCGCAAGTTACAAATATTCTAAATAACATCATTTAGAGTCGAAATAGGTAAATTACATAAAATTAACTTTGTGTTATTTGAAAGTAAAAGTAGGGAATGAGTCACTTCACATACACACGCACACGCACACGCACACACATACACACACACAATTTTTATCTTACATTTTTCCTTTTCTTCTGCGTAGATGAACCTGATACCCAAGAAGCAAGGCCAAAGCCTTGGAAAGTTATCTCCATCAAAGACAAATTTTTATTTTTACATACATTATCATTGTTAAAGATCAGTTTTTCACAGCTTCACAGCTCCTAAATTCTCCCCAGTGGGCAGTAGTCTATCTTAGTGAACTACCTACCCATAATTCAACCCAGTTTCATGCAATCGTCTTTCTGTGCTCGTGGAAGTCCGTCGCTGAACTGCAATGGAGACTATTTTCCATAGCCTCCAGGGGGGCAGATAATTTTGTTGGCTGCTTCCATTCCATTTGTCTTCTCCTTAAGAAGGAATTGCCTTTTCCCTAATGCTGTCTGCTTTCAGAAATCCAAACATCTATTCAGTCGAAAGCACTAAATAAGTACAAATACTTAATGCCTCAGTGGAAAGCTATTCATTCCCATGCAAACTCAGAATCAGCCTTCACAACTGTAACTACTGACAGCTTTTTCAGCCACAGGACAAGGTCTCCAGAAGCCAAATTCTAAGTCTTGTGAGAATAATCCACAGCCAGAGTGAAACTGAATTAATGTTCTCCAAGTAACTCACTTATTCTTATGGATTTGCCCCAGTTTACATAAAAATGAATAAGAAAATGAGGCTGTTCAAGATTTCCTTTTATTTTCTAATATTCAAAATAACATTTGATTTACTGTAGAACAGGGAATTATTCCAACTCAGGTCATTTTGAGGCTTTTAAGCAACTATTATTAACCACTGCCACAGAACGAACAGTCTGAATGGATTTATTCATATTTCCAAGTTATTCAAGTCTGCTTTGTCATACTGGTATGACATGGAAAAGTTTGATCAATGGCAATAGAGGAAGGCAAATTAGTTGCTGGACCCAATTTGAAATGCTAGTACTTTTTCTAAACATTAGATAAGCTCTTTTTCTAGATCTAAGATCTAGATCTCTTTTCTACAATTCTCATGGAGAATCAAGAAAAGATAACTGAATATTGTCTTGGACAAATAAATAATCTGTGAAATAAGTGAAGCTTTTGACCCTTATTCTGTCATGGGCCATAAACGATCTAATTAAAAATGATATATGCTCTCTTATTTCTATTTACACTGTGGGAATAGACAAAAATTCTTCTTGTAAAGGATGGTTACACTAAAAGATTGCAAAGACTATATGCATGTTATTATACAAACAATTAAAAAATTAAAGCAAAAACTTATCAAGTGCAAAATGAAGTTTGCTTCCATGTGAGTGTATCCATGGACAGCAGAAAAATTAAAAGGCTGTTTTAATGGAAGTCATAAGCTTTGGGTTCATTCCAACATTTTCTGCAAAAGGCTGTGTTCCAGCAGTGCTGTTTAGCAAAAGCTGATGCCTTACAGCTTCTAGCAGGCCCTGGAAACTCAGAACAGGATTTTACTACTTCCTCAACACCACATTCATCAGGGAATGAAAAGATTTCATTCTGAAGTAGAACAAATCACACTGTATTCCTGTAAGTTTAGCCAAGCAAGATGATTATAGATGCATAGTCAATATTTAGGCTTTTTCAGTGAAAGACAGTATTTCTATAAAACACTTAACATGTATTTGACAACAGAACATCTGTACCTGCCTACTAGAAGAAACAAATATTAATGCTGTCTTGTATATGCAAAGATCTATCAACAATAAGTATTCATTTTTCCATATAGCATGTCAATAAGTAACAGATTCAATTACACTCTGCTCATTTCCTCTCTTTTGTGTCAGAACAGTGATATTAATTTTAAGGAACCACGCCTAATTTTTCTGTCACTGAAATAACTATTCTGTCCCATGAAATGAGCAACCAACCTACATCTTTAGCACTGCCTGTTACGCAACCACTTTCCAAAAACATGGCTAAATAGATAGGCAGTGCAAAAGATTCAATCAGCTGACTGAGGGCCTGCTGGCTGACATTGCAAAATCAAGTGCCCCTCATTGAAATTCCCTGCCTGCAACCCTTTGCATTTATAACTGTGGGAAATCAGCTCTGCCACCTGAGCTGGCCTCAGCTGCCATGGCATCGCATGAAGATAGATGTGATCACTTATGGAGGTACAATAGGGAGCACTCTTCTGATCTGCTTTCATCTTGCTCCCTGATCTCAGATCAAAGCAGGGAGGCAAGCAGAGCAAGGGCATGTCTACATGGGGACATTACATCAATCTAGTTTGTTCACTCTAAGTGCACCAATTTAAATACATCTCATTGAAAGAATTATGCCCTAGTTTGTCGGGCCAGCTTAAAATATTTTCCTTATTAATCATAACACCCAAACAGCTCTGTACTTGTCTGAATCAACTGCCCCAACTTCCCAGCCAGTATTTCATGTCTCAGTGTTTGCAGCTGTGATTTTTTTGCTATGCTGTAGGAGGCCCATTGAAATTAAAGAAATTTGTGGGTGGGAGAGGAAAACAAGTCAAATGAATGCACTCCTTGAAAACTTTCCTGGTATCCATTAACATCATCAAAAGCATTACTCATCTGCTGACATGCAACATCAATGACCCATTGCTAAACACAGTAATTATTGTAATATGAGCTGAGCAGCACATACGTATTTGCCATAGCTCCACTGGGCAGAATTTCCCTTTTTGCAGAAACAAATGACTGCCAGTACAATTTCAGTATATCTGCTCTCCTAATGGGGAAAAAAAATGAGCAGAGGTCATCTATGCAATGAGCACAGGGAGCTGCAGATTCACATCACTGTGGGGCTTTTCTTCAGGTCACAGGATCATTGCTCTCCCAGGGGTAGAAGTTCAGCACCTACAGGCATGCATGGCCTCATTGTTCTAATGTTGGTAGATCAGCTGTTGGGAGTCCTGCTCTGGAGCTTTTCCAGGTCACCTGGAGAGTGCTGTCCTGTCTGAGGTCACCACGTTGTCCCTTTAGATGCAGTCTTTCTCTTTTGCTACTTATAGGTCTGTCAGACCACAAGGGAGGAGTCGGAGGGCAGAAATAGATGTTCCAGAGGGTTACCCAGTCCTAAAAGATTTAGACATACAACTCTGCCTGAACACAGGAAAGTAAATTCCAAAAACACTTGTCAACGTAAATGAAATTTTTTTCTCCTGCCATACCAGATTGGCAGCTGCTGCAAAGCATTGTTTTTTAGCATATGGGAATCCAGGGAAAGTCAATTTCATTGTGAGAGTTCTAATCACATTCAGCACATCTGAAATCTGTCTCTGAAAATTAAGGAGTTTAAGGACAGAATAATGAGCTGGCATTACAAGAACACTCCAGGAGAAACTTAAATTATGAGTTTAAGGTGAAGTGATTTTTTCATGTCTGTGAATGAACAACCCAAAATAAATCCAAATAAGGAGCCATACAATTTTCTAATAAGATCCATATATTTCTTTCAAATATTACATTTTCCTCAGGCTTTGAAAATGCATCATGTCAGCTATTTAATGCATACAATATTTTTAAATAAAAATAACTCAATCTGCTGAGTCACCAAGAGAGCAGCAAGTTTCTAGTGTCTGCTGCTGAACACACGCAGTCTCCGAAACTTCCTGATTGCCTTTGGGAATCCATAGGGGCAGAAATAATTGTACACCATTGTACACCAAAAATAGCAGCTATCAAATTCAAGACACTTACTAGCATGGATTTATTTTCTCTTTCCTATTTAATAGCTTCAAACCTGCTCTCCATGGATAATGAGTGCACAACAATTACAGCTACTGTTCTTTCCAATGTCAACCTGCTTCCCACATCTGTCTACAGTTCTGAGCGTGAACAATGGTTGATCTGGAGCTGGACAGGTACAAAATTATTTCCAGTTAGTAATTAAAATATTATTGGATACTTCCAACTACTTGAGGCAGCAATTGTCCCTAAGTGCACATTTTAATAAAAGTCATTACAAGCTTTAGTATATGTATATATGTTTCCATAATGTACCATAAAAAGAATTTGTAATATTTTCAAAGAGACAATTCAAGTGGCTAGAGGAAATATTTATTACATTGTGTTTTTGACGAAAAACAAACAACCTGAGACAAAAAAAAAAAAAAAACTGAAAAATTGTAACAAATTAAAACAGCCAGTTGTCATATTTTATATGCATTATACCTCCTTTAAATTTTGAATTAAGCCAAGGAAAGTATTACCGGAGAGGAATGTTTTCACAATAAAAGGTGTACCACCAGCTTAGTGTTAATAATACTTACTGTATTCTCAATAGAAATCTTTGTCTTTTAAATACTTAGATGTTGATATTATGATCCCAAAAGAACTTTAATCTTCAACTCTTAACAATATCTGCAAGCTAAATAGTATGTAAATAAACAAACAAAGCTAGTCGCTTTGATTTTTAAAACTTGCATGCCAGGAATCACTCAAATTTCTACTACAAGCTGGAACAGGATCAGGTGTACATGCAAAATTGCACTTACAGAGTGCATCAGAATCTCAAGATGTGATGCAGGTAGCAACAGGCATATGAGAATTGGCCTATAAAATAATATAAAAAATATAAAAACCAAATTTTTATCAAATGTTTGATTGGCTCAACCTGTATTAGGTTGTTAGACATAACATTATCTGACATATAATGTCCTACATGGAAGACTTTACTAGTAAAAAGTGGTGTTGTGGAAAATGGGGAGAATAAGAAAGAGAACAGCCAGAAAGACACAAATTTCTTAAGAGCTGCAGTGGATTTTTATATGCACAAGAAAGAATGTTAATATCACTTATCAATTTACTCCTCTCAGTTCTTCTGAGAGAGTATGGAGAAGCTACATAAAGCATTTTTCAGTCCTATTCAGAGCTCCCTAGGTAATCTTCATTGCATATAAATAACATTATTACTGCTTCTAAACAGAGAAAAAAAAATCTGGTCAATAGAATAATGTATTATGCAATATATACAGGTACTACAGAGCAGGGCAACCTTTCTCTGAGTAAACTAGCAATAATTCTCCATTAAAATCTTCAAAAGCCATGGGTGTACTTCATCTTCATATGGCTATGGACCACAGCTAATCTAATTTATCATGTGAAACCTTTTCCTTTCCCACAGTCACAAAATTAAGGAAATCTGGGTTAGGAGCAGTTTAAAAGCAAACTTACCTACGAGAAAAATTCTTGTGAAAGCAAGGTAGGTTTCACACTAAAAAATAAAATAGCATAAATAATCCCAACCAAATAACCCACACAGAAAGATTGCTTCTCTCAAAACACAGAACCATCCCCCAGTGGTCACTGCCTTAGAAAGAACAATAGACTCATGGCCTTTATGAACTGAATGCTTAAAAGTGGACATGGTTCATATACAAAAATATAGCCATTTTGTGCAATCACTATAAAATTTAGCCAGTTGGATTTTTATAAAGTTTCAATGGAAGAAAAAAGTAGAAGCCACAAGAGAATGACAGATATTTTTTTTATCCTTCTTTGAGACCATGTAGAAATCCATCTGAGTTAATGCAGACTAATTTCACTGACAGAGATACATCTACTTGCAGAACACCTATGTAGAACCTTCATGTTCTGCATGTGGTAAACAGTATCTTATTGGATATGTTTCTATCTTAATATTTGGCAAGTATACGAAAAAATCACACGCTGATGTCACTTGCTAGAATGTATTTAGTAAAATTATTTGTGAACTTGTGACCCTGAGATTGAAATAGTCAGTTATAGTAGCCCTGACAGATAATATGAAAGTGATTTCATGTCACTAAAATTCCTCAGAAAGAGCCTACTTTCAATTCCTTCAGGAATAGAAATTCCTTATGTAGCTATTGCTTTGAAGTTGCAACTTACGTGGTATTAGTAAACTGTTCATAGTTAAAAAATAAAAGTATAATAAAAAGAAGATACTAATTATAATGATTTGTTAAGCTTTAATTTTCCAAATGTGTGAGGTGACTTGGAAATAACCCTTAGTCTTTTTAAATTACTTCATGGCCACAGCTTTGTTCAAGTTTGTTCAAGTTAATATTTTTCTACATTACCACAATTATGCCAAATACTCATCACAGCTAGTTTGTGGGTCATTGCTGGTCTCTCACATTTCTAAAAATCAGTCAGATTTCTACTTCCTGTCAGAGCAAATTTTAGAATCTGAACAAAATGACAAATTAATTAATTGGAAAAAAAAAATGAAAAGTATTTTCTGGCCTCCTGAATTTTTTTTTTTACTAACCATAGAATATCCATTTGTTCAGCATCAGTCATTATTGTTATGGCAAAATGGGTACAATAACTGTCTTGGATGCAAGGATATACCACAGTTTTACAAAACTATAACAATATTTTGAACTCATAAAGAAACCCCAGATTTTTTTTTTTTTATTAATTGGCATTGATTTTTCAAATATTTGCAAGTAGAGAGAAGTTACCTAAGTCTGATATTGAAAATGTTCATTTAGTGTATACTGCAGTAGCAACAAGTATGCTAGGAATAGAAGGCCCTGCAAAAATATTTTTGTAGTTTTGGGGTTTTTAACAAATTTTGTGCAGAGACTGAACGAAAAAGAAAAATAAAAAAATCTTTGCTGAGAATTAAATTGGAAATGGAGGCCTGGCACTGTTGCACATGCTCCTTTTACTTAAGTAAGTCAAAAGCATTCTTCCTTCATGAAAAATCTCAGGTCAGGTTTCTCTTTGTTGAGAAACCCCACAGGCTGACACTGAACAGGGTGCTTCAAAGTCCTTTCACTACTATGCCTAAGATCTCACAGGAATTTATTTCTTGTCATTTAATGTGTTTATTCGATTCCATACTTTAGAATGAAATGATCATGAGAAAATTTTGCCAATTGTTTTAACAATAACCAATACATTGCTAAAAATTTCTATATTTTGGTCTCAGGAATGGAAAAAAGTCATTTTCAACAGGATAAAAAGTACACTCTAATTTACAAAGTAGTGAAAAAATGTAAGTACATAGGGGGAAAAGGCTGAGGAATATTTATATAATTTCATGACATATCTTCAAGTTGATTGAGATGGATTACTTCGATTAAGACACATCTGTTTGAAACATTCCTACTGCAAGGGGAGCCTGGTGGCACTGTCACAGATTGTGTTACAAATTCTTTTTCTGGAAAAGTGAGCAGTCCTTGGTTTACACAAAAATATCAGATCCTGGGGCGGGGGGGTTTAATTCACATTTTTTGAGAAAAGCCTGGTAGTTTTCTGTGCATTTTAGCCCACTGGCTGAGTCTATATCCCCAGCCAGAACACATCAGTCAGTTTTGTGATCACCTCTGCTAAAGAAAAAGCACGCACACTACACAAGCTAATTCCAGTACAAGAGCATCCAATCTCAGCAGTACTAATTTTTTCAGCAAGAGCACAACCTGTCATGCCCCAGCTTCTGCTATCATTTACAGAAACATGATCATAAAAAGGAAAAAGTGCATAAGATATGTTAAAGTATTCATATGTAATTTCTATTCAAATATACTTTTTTCCCCTGTTAAATGCAAGCATTGATCTGAGACTCTGTTCAAATACAGCAGCAGAGTAATTTTTATTATTTTTCTGGGAGAAAAAATAACTATTGCTTCCTACTCACAGGAAAAAAAACTCAAATAAATCAGATCTAGAATCAATGTATCTCCCAGAGATGTCTCCACACTAAATTCTTAAGTGACAAGATTGCTCGTATGAGTTACATGTCCAACACTAAAGAGTTAAAAAAAAAAATGGCAAGTGGGAAAGTAACATCATTTGCACTGATATAGTAGGACCAGAAGGGCAGCTGTAATATACAGAAAGATGGAATAGATTGGAACATAAAGTGGCAAATACAAATGTTGAAACTCTTTGGAGGCTTTTTTTTCTTATCACTATACTCACACATCTCTTCCAACAACCCCTAAACCCCACATCTATAAGATGACAAAAGAAATCCAAGGTATTCTTCAAAAACACTCATCATTTCCTTTAAAAACATTTGCTTTTTAGGTGAGTGCATTTGGTTTACACAGCAAAGTTTTTGCAAGAAAGGGGACTACAGGGATGGCTCCTCTGGAATCTTCCCCCATGCCCAGCAGGGCCAATGCCCTAGACAGACCCACTGCCAGCCAAGGCTGAATTCAACAGCAATGGCAGTAGCATCTCTGCCATTGTAGCTCTAATGGAGTTATGAAAGGCAAAAAGCTCTGCACACTGGCAATTTCAGCCAAAGAACAAAGTGACATCACGTGAGAGCAGCAGCCCTGCAGACACCAAGGTCAGAGTAGAAGGAGGGGCAGGAGGTGCTCCAACTGATGTAAAGATCATCCAGTGGCAGCCGTGAACCTGCAGCCCTTGGGAGGTCCCCAAGGCAGCAGGTCAGTGCCTGAAGGAGACTGTGTCCTCATGAGAAGCCTGCACTGGGGCAGGCTCTGGGCAGCGCCTGTGGAGCGAAGGAAAAAGCAGCCTGTGTGGGAGCAGGTCTGTCAGCAGGATATGTGACCCCACGGGGGACCCTCTCTGGAGCAGGGCATTCCTGAAGGATTGCACCACATCGGAGGGAAGCCTGTAGGATCCAGGTTGGAGAAGAGCATGGAGGTCTGTCAGCTATGGGAAGCACCCCACACTGGAATAGGGGAAGAGTATGAGGAGTACTCCCCTGAGGAGGGAGGAGCAGAAGTGACAACATGTGTCCATTCAACAGCCCCTACTCTCTGTCCCACCACACTGCTGAGGGGAAGAATGTAGAGAAAATCAGAGTGAAATTAGGTGCAGCAAGAAGTGAGGGATAGGGAGATGTGTTTTTAAGGTTTGTTTTGATTTCTCATTATCCTACTCCGATTTGATTGACAATAAATTAATGGTTTTTTCCAAGTTGAATGATTTCTCTCTGTCCTCACCTTGACCCATGACCTTTTATTTCTATCCTGTCCAGCTGTGGGGGTAGATCAGCTTTTGTAGGCACCTAGAATCCAGCCAGAGTCAACCCTTCACAGTGAGTTTTCAGCTGCACAAGACATAACTATTAACACTATTTTTTGAAAGGGTAAAGATATTTAAAATTTCAATCCTGTAGTGCAGCAATACTGCAATGAGTACATTGAGGAGAGTAACATTTCCTTCCTGCTTAGAAAAAAAATCAAGCCTAGTTGTTACATGTAAATTTCTAAAATTACAAGAAATATGCACCCTGAAAAGAGGGTCAGATTAGAGAATTCTTGAGAAAACAGGTCATGTATAAGTCTCTGGGACAGGACTTCATGGGACGCACTTATGAGTGCTGAGGGAGCTGCCAGATGCCATTGTGAGGCCACTTAAAATAACCTTTGATTAATCCTAGCAGTTGGGAGACTGGAAAAAAGCCGACGTCAGTCCTATCTTCAAAAGGGCAAGAAGCAGGGCCCAGGGAAGTACAATTCAGTCAGCTTTACCTTGATTCCTGTGGAGTCAGTGGATCAGCTAACCCTGGAAACCATTTCTACGCACTAGAGGGACGAGAAAATCATCAGTAGTCAGCATGGCTTTGCCAAGGGGAAATTTAACAAACCTGATGATTTTCTACAGCGAAACAACTGGACTGATGGATAAAGGGAGAGCAGTGGATATTGTCCACACAGACTTTAGTGAGGTATTTGCCTTCCATAAGATCTTTGTAGATAAGCTGTTGAAGTATGGGATGGATGACGGAATGCTCCAATTGGTGGAACACTGGCTAAAAAGTGGTATGAGGTCTAGTTGGAATCTAGTGATTCAAAGTGTAAAGGAAGCACCAAATATGGGTCTGATACTCTTTACCATGATCATTAATGGTCTGGATGATAAGGAAAAGTGTCCCCTCAGCAAACCTGAGAGGAATGCTTGATATGCCAGGGGGTCATGCTGACAACCAGAGAACACTCAACAGGGTGGATAACTGGGAGGACACGAATGTCATGGAATTCAACAAGGAGAAGTGCAACGTCCTTCACCTGGGGAGGAGCTATCCCACACCGTGTATTTGGCAGCCACACAGCTAGAAAGCAGCTCAACAGAAAGGGACCTGGGCATCCTGAAGGACACCAAGTTGAACATGGACCAGCCCTGTGCCTTCACTGCAAAGAATAGGAATTATACCCTGGGCTGCATAAGGGAGAGTGTTGCCTGAGATTTGAGGGAGGTAAGACTGCCCTTCTATTCAGTACCACAAAGCCATGGATGGAGTGTTGTTCCTGGTGCTGGGCTTCCCACTGCTAGACAGCCATGGACAAGCTGGAAAGAGAAAAAAAGGTGTTGGACAAGAGCATCTTTCCTATGAAGAAAGGGTAAGGTAACAGAGTCTGTAATGCCTGAGTAAGAGGGTCAGAGGTCATGTTATATGTATATCATCAATATACATATAAATACCTGCAGGAACAGTGGAGGACAGAATCCAACCTTTTCCAGTGGTGCCCAATGACAGGACAAGAGGTAATGGTCACACACTGAAATACAAGAGGTTCGCTCTGAACACCAAGAACACTCTTTCACTCTTTCTTTGTAAGGTTAGCCAAGCACTGGTAAAGATTGCTCAGTGAGATTGTGGAGTGTCCTATCTTGAAGATATTCAAAAGTCACCTGAACACGGTCCAGAGAAATGGTCTGTAGAAAATGTTTTGATGGATCTGCTTGAGCTTGGGGTTTGGACCAGATGGGCCCTTCCCCAGGTCCCTTTCAACTTCAATCTCTGTTTGATTCTGTGATTCTTTTATCTCGAAAAGGAGGTAAATTTTTATTTACACTGAGTCAAAATGTAGCACTGTATCAAGTCCAGTTTCAAAATCACCTGGTAGGCCAGCAAGGATAGGTTTGGAGTGTGATTTTTTTTCCCTTGAAATCTTGTTCTTAACTCTACCTGAAAAAGTAAATCCTCTGTTAAAATATGTTCCACTTAGACTCCATCTCTGAGATTCACTAATTAACCCAGAGTGACCACTAAGGAGGGGTCTCCTCATGCCCGTTTTCCAGACAACAGAAACTAGTGTGGCAGGTCTGGCGCTGTGGCCAGAGGAGCAAGTCAGACTGAGGCTGCTGCTGTAGCTTATCCTCATGAAGAGTTCTGCTCCCCAGAAAGTCCTGCTCCTCCTCAGTAAGCCAGCCCTACAGGCATGGGGAGCAGTGTCCTTCAGGGCTAGCCTGTGGTTGACCACTTACCCACAGCACTTTAAAAATATTTTCTATTAACGTGATACAAGCCCACTCCTTGCAAGGTTCTTTACCCCAGTAATGATTTGAAACTTGGTCCATACCATTCAGTATGTACAAAACTGTACAACTGCTAAGAACCTGATTTTTACCTTATCTCAGAGCATCTGGGAAGATCCTTGCACTGAATTAGTTTAATTTGTGCTGCTTTTATTTGATAAACCCACATATAGCTATCTTCTGAGCCAGAGAACTCCTTAAGTTATAACCATAAATGTCAGTGACCCACATGCAGCACACAAAAAGCCTTGATTTTTTTAACCAGCAAAACTAAGATAGAAGTAGTAGCAACACTTTTTTTCTATCTTTTTTTGTTTTCTCTTGGGTAGCATCTGATGACTGGTAATGTTTTTCACAAAATAATCTCTATCTCAGCGCACAGTTCTGATTAATAGGTTAATATCTGTACAATTTATTTTTAAACTTAGTTACATTTTTTCGTTTTCAAACATTATTCTATATTAATCTTAGCACTAATGTTGACAAGGAAGAGAGCTTTCCCTGCTGTCCCTTGGCATTTAAGGCTGCATTCAATGCAGATAAGGTTTGTTTGGGAACGTACAGGGTTTGCTGAAGACAATCACTGGCGATAGAACCTTAATTTAACCTCAAGCCTGTAGTATTTCCCCTGGGACATGGATGACTGATAACACAGCAGAGGGCAAGGAAAGCACAAAATTATTGAGAAGTGGAAGCAGCAGATCTTGAATGCTGAATTTCTTCCTCTAAGTCATTGTTTGTGAGGATAGTCACCCATGTCTGACTCAGTCAGGAGACATTATGAAGCATCTTAAAAGAGCAATCTTGAAATGTATTGACAGTGGATGGTTTTGAAAGTCATTTTCAAGGCATAAAAAATACAGTTGTCATATATTCATTGTATAAGAAAATGTCATTACAGGATCAAACTGCACTTGTTTAGAGTATCCCATGTACAAGGGAGGTCAGCAGCTGTTAATTTAATTGAAAAAAGTCCTTAACAGAGAGCTTGATAGCATTTCCCACAGGAACATTAGAAAATGGTGTTAATGAGCATTATTATTGCCTGCTTCTGTAAGAAAATAGATCACTATTAACTGAGGTTGTATGTGATGTTTTCATGTCTTATAGTCCTAAATGGACAACATGAAAAATTTGATAGCATTTTGTTTCAAATAAAAAGGCTTTCTGCTTTCTGGGCTCTAAACTTAAAATTAAGCTCTTCCATTAGGGTTAAAGATTAAATAACTCTTTTCTTTTCTAATGACAAATTTAATTGTATGAAGCCAAATTGAATACAAGCTGATTTATGTTTTCCTTTCTATAGGGATAAAAAATCCTTAGTAGGCATGGCTAGAAAATACTGCCCCAGCTTCAGAGTCCCTGCTTTCAGAATGGAAGAATTCCTTCATTTAAAATAGAACCTGTGAATACCCTTTATCAGACAAAAAGGTGTGAAAAAAATATCCTATGTACTACAAAAATAAACTAAAAAGGCTGAAATTCATTGCAATGCAAAGTGTAGGTTTTCTTTTAATCATATCTTCTGAGTCACAAAACAAAAGCAATTTTTCTTCCTCCTGTCAACATAAAGAATCCAAATCCCTGAACATAGCTCCCCTACAAAAAGCAAAACAAAACAAAGCAANATGTAAACCAATTATGTGCAGTTGAAGAAGCATTTGCATTTCACTGTTAGAAGGCATTAGCTTTTATTTCCTGATAATAAAAAGCAAAATACCAAACCAACACCCTCAGCTGATACTTTAAGATATTTGCATATTTTGGGGGGAAACAGTAATAGCATTACGATAAGACTTCTGGCTCAACAGAAGAGCAGGACAAAATGTAACCCCTTAAGCCAGCATTCTGCACTTCATATTGAGCAATGGCTAATGAAATCCTAAGAGGGTTTGTTACATAAACCAGTGGACTGAAGAAACCTTTAACATGTAGGAAACTGGAGTTAATTAAACTGTTATGGGTATCCTATCCATCATCCCACCAGACCACTCTATTCTAAACCTATTTACATTTTGCAACTGGAAAAGTGCGCTTGGCATGGTTGATAAACCGTGTTTACTGTCCTTATTGACTTGACATTTGTGCATAACCTTTATGCTTTAATTATCTAACAGCATTTCCTGTATCATTCTTTGCTACAGAAAGTATTTGATTTCCAAGCAATTAGACATATCTGAAAATTAGCAGACAGTAAAATGCTCCCTTCAACAAATTAATCGGTTTGGAAAAGCACTGGTTCATCACTGCATTGAATGTGCTGAAAAGGTTGCTTCAATGAATCTCATTTCAGCCTGTTTTAGCACCTTTGTGTAATCAAAGTATTATACAAGTATTTCAACTCTGCTTATATTTCACTCAGAGGATAAACTGCTTGTAAGGAGCTTCCTTTCTTATGATAATTTAAAAACCTAAATACAACATAAGAGAATTTAAACTTAAGGTTAACAGCATTTGTAAGCATCAGCAGAGGAAATGAGATCAAATATTTTCTAATATAGGTAGAGTTAAGGAAAAGAAGAAAGATGGTTACTGCAATATAAAATTTCCTTCTATTCTGAATCTTTAATAAGAAGATAATTTTTTTATTTCCTGTTTGAGAGAGTTTCTTAGGATTTGATTTTAATACATTTTGTCTGCTAAATCAGTTTATGATATTTTTAAACTTTTATCCATGACTATTCTAGCACTTATGTCTGCCAAAAGTCTTCACATTACAACAGTCATTAAAAATGTCTGTAGTCAACTTATGAAAAACATGTCCACTTCTTTGGTTTTGGAGATATTTTTCAGAGAGAAAATGTGGCAAATTCAGTAGTTAATATTTTTGTATGTTTCTCATTTATGAAAGAATATGGTACAGTTCTGTCTTATCCATGAAATTAGATGGGTGACCTGAGATCAAACTCTGGAGCTCACATTTGTGAAAGGTGGTGTTTTATCTTTTCCTGCATAAACAGCTCACCACATTGTGAAAGGGACTTAAGGCGTCTGAGACAATGTTGTCCCACTGTAGGTGCTGTGTGAAAGTGCTATACCATTACAATCCCCCATAACAATCACCAAAATATGCTGAAGGCAGGAGTCACATTTTACTCTAAGACTGCAGAGCAAACCCTGTGAAAGTCATCTATGAAAACTTTCAATTAACCTGGATATCTGTCACAATTTAAACAGCTTCTGCCCTTCTCAAGATTATCAAATGTCATTACAAAGAAGGGGTGAAATTCATGCTTCAGAGCGGGTAGGAGCAGGATGACAAATACTTGGCTCAAAGCTTTTGCCAAGCTTCAGCTCTTACATTGTACCTCTAAACAGTGCAACCCAAATCTTCCAGTGAGAAGAGCTGCAGATTTACACCATGTTCACAGGCATCTCCAAAATAAAATACCATGATTTAGGCAGATAACAGTTGTCTATTTTAGCTGGTGTCACTGGAGGTGTTTTTACAGAGCAATTTTACTACAAATTATTTATCAACTAAAGCAAAAGAGGGAATTATTTCTTTCAGGTGGAAGGGAAACACTGTAATCTGTTTCTTTTCTTCATATTTTCTCACTAAGCAAGCTGGAAACAAAGGTAAGCACACAGGGATCCTATCTGGCAAGTTAAGCAAAAGCTAAACAAGAACCTAGACTTAAGATGGAAGAAATTAGTCACTATTTTTGGACAGCAATCAGTAACTCTACCTGCTTCATCTTTTTATTTCTTGCTGCAATCGTACTTGGTCATCAGTTCTCATCCAAAGAGCCCTTTCTGATCAGAATACATTTATCTCATTCAATCAATGATGTCCTTCTTTCAAATCTAAAATTTTAGTACTTTTTATCACCTTTTACCTCAACTTTAAACAATACCCTCAACATCGAAGGGAACTTCATATTGCATCAGAGTATCAGGTTCTAGATTCAGCCCCAAAGTTCATGTCTAGGCAAAATTCTCCATGCCCACCAAATTATTTCATAGATTTTAGTGAGATTTTGGCACAAACATGCTTTCACAAAGAATAACACTTGGTAGAAATCAATGAAAAACTTTTTTTGCCCTGGTAAAACATAAATTTCTTGATAGGTCAGAAATAACTAATTTTGACATCTTGCTATAATTTAAGAGTGTGTGTACACACTCATACAATTATTTCACAGACTATGCTTTTGTTTCCAACAAAGTAAACAATACTGTACACCACAGCGTAAGTCAAAAGTTTTTAAAAATATTTTGGTCTTAGCTAATTCTTAAATGGAAATATCTGAATAACCCTCTATTTTGTAGTGGAGTGATTCAAGCAGCAGCCTGTCTTGCAGCAGGGCAGATCTCATCTGCATTGTTTGATGCTTATGACGTTGTATATGGAAAGTCCTGATTTGGAAAGCTATTGTTTTTGTTAGCACCTAAAAACAAACCTATAATGCAGACTTCAGTTTTCCTCCATATTAATGATTTGAAGATGCCTCCTTTCCATATCCCATTATTTTGCTAGAGGTGCCATTCAGAATTGGTTTTTGATAAATTCAGCCTGGTGCCTCCGTGACTACCGAATAGGTACAGTAGTTTTAAATATTTATGTTGTGCTGGTGGTGATAATTATTATTCTAATTCAGTATAGCTTTAATGCATTTAAATGTCAGTGTTTCTCAGTTTAATTCATCATCCATACATTCAGATGCTTGTATACATATATTCAGTATGCATCTCCAAGGACGTAAAAAGACCTATTCATATTTTAGCAGCTGTGAGAAAGCGAGGAGATATTTCCTTTACATTCCTAACTGTAAACATTAATTAGATGCTTGACACACATTAATGATTAAAAAACCTCTTTGTAAAATAATCCATCTTATTTCTTTTATCACAATGCCAACCCAAAGAACTATGTCATTGTACCGTAGTATCTCTGATGTAAATAAAATCCATTTATTTACTCAGTCTTTTTCCATGGAAAAAAAATGTCAGTTTGCTGTGATAGCTAGTATGCTTCTGAATATAAGAATGCCATGTCTTATTATCTGTTTGTATGTTTTTGTTAAAAAGCCTCCATGCGTTGCTCATAAACTTAGTTGCCTTCTTAGGGTTAACCATTGCAGCAAAAGAAAATGTTTAAAACAAGGACTTGAACATTTTCTACAAAATATTAAGAACATTCTGAGGGCTATCACAAAAATGAAAGAAAAAAAAAAAGGAAAGAAAAATATAATAAAAAAATAAGGCATCTCCTTTTTGAAAGCATGACTAGAATGCATTTAACCTTGGCTTTCAGAGTGGAACTATTTGCAATTGTTTGCTTAAGCAAACCCGAGAAGAAGGAACTTTGAGTTCCCAGGAGGCCTGACAAATGATTTTCAAGGTCAGATGTATGCACAAAAGAAACAACAGCCTCTCACTCTGTGTTCTGTTACAGCATCTCTACTTACGCTACCTGTGACACCGCCTCTCTTTGGTCCCCTTGAAGGGTTACGAACATAGAATGGGTCTAGTGTTGTCCAAAACACGAGACTGAAGCTGCCACTTGTCAGTACACAGCTAACAGTTCAGAGAATCCCTCTATTGATTTTCTTGGTGTGACTCCACCCCAGCTGTTTTCTCAGCCTAATGCTGCATCTCCAGAATGTGTAATAGTAATTGACCAGAACAGAGTGTCAGGACTAATTAATGTACTCTCGTTATTGGTGAGAGCACTGGTTTTCAAAGAATGTCCTAGCTGTTATTTATGGCTTTTAATTAAGGTACAATCTTATCTAAATAATCAGTATGTTGTAAAATAGAAGAGTCAAACTACGTAGCTGCAATAAGCCAAACATTACATGCACAGCCACATTTGCACAGAGCACTTAGACATTTTGCAAGTCATGAGAAATTTGGGAAATTAGTATGGTTTTTTAGTTTTTACAAGGCATGTGAAAGCATTCTATGCCTTCTAAATGGATTTACTCTAACTGCCTAATTCATTATGCTAAAACCATGAAGCAATTTCCTATTCAAAGCCCAACTCACAGGCTCTCTGTTGTCAAGTATTTGAATTTCAGATTAGAAATGTGTTCATTTGGATAGCATGAAAGGATAGCTTTGTTGTCAGCTTTGCTTTATGTTCTGCCAGCAGCCAAATCCCTCTTCTTCAGCAGTCACCAGCAAAATACCAGACCTTCACTCTGGTCTCCACTATCTTGAAATAAACACAAATGCTTTTGGCCTTTATGGCCTAAACACTTGTTTGAGGTTTGCTGTTCTCTCCTCTCTCTTAATATTTTTCTGAAGATTATTTATGACAGAAGATATCAGCAAATGTTTAGATTGTAGCAAGGTTTCTCATCCCAACAGAAGGGAAGGGGAAGGAGGGGGAAAACATTTCCACAGTAGGGGAGAAAAGCAAAGACATTTGGTTCTCTTAGGAACTCTAGTTTGTTATGAAACAGCAAGCTGAAGTGGCTGCAGCCCTTTTACCCTCATAGTGTGTTTGCAGCTATGATCTACACTGAATTTTAACTATGCTGCTGCTTGCTTGTTAGCAGCTATTTCTTTGCTGGCTTGAAAAAATATACAGGCAGCTGTCAAAAGTCAGGGGCTGCATTTCATGCAGAGCGTAACAAAGTTATCCAATACAGCCTGTAGGACAAAAACCCCCAAGTATTCATATTTTTGGCTAGTAGTGTGGAAATCAAGGAATTCAACCCACATTTCTCAGAGGAAAGAGCTTTTCAGAGCTCTTCCATTACTGTAAGCTGTTTCTGACAGGTTTAGGGTCTACACTGTGGAAGGACAAGCCCAGCACATCCTTCAATTAATTAAAAGCAAACATTCACACAGGGAATGTTGTAACTTAAACATGAACTTTATTGGTTGTAACATAGCTGGAAGCAAAAATAATTACTAGCAGCTATAGAAGACATTGAGATATTTGTAATTCCTTTGCTTCAGAATACAATAACCCCTATGTAGTCATAATAAGCTCTTCAGTATAGGAAATAGTAATAGAAGATCTCTCTCCTGATACTGAGGTTGTGCAAATAATTAATTTCTTAGCCTAACAGATGAAGGACTAAAGGGGAGTGGGAGGGAAGATCTGATCCAACCTTAATTTAAATGTTTTTTCTTTTTCTTTTTTTCTTTTTCTTTTTTAGCTTGTGTTGATGAAAGAAAACCGAGCCACAAAGAAATTCATTCAGCTTAGAAAGTCCTGCAGGACGCTCAGTGAAACACCTCAGGGAGCAAAACGAGGAGTGACCAAGGGGATGGTAGTGATCCCTTCCCCTCTCATCTGATTTGTGGGATGGCCCAGGATGTGCCTGAACTCCAGTACCAGCAACAGGTCAGAGGATGATGCTACCTCCAGCCACGTCACACTGTGCTGAAGCACATGGGTCCCTTGGGTATCAAACATATCTTATTTTCCCTAATTCTTTGCCTGGCAAACAAGCTATGGGAGACATAGGTCCCCATCTTCTCCACCAGGAAGATGCCTGGGTCAAAACTTTCCTCCTTGTGTAAAGAAGTAGTCCAGCAGCTGGAGGCAAGGGCCCTGATTACCAGTTTAGAGCCACTTGACTATTTAGTTTTTATACAGAAGCGGCACAGATCCCAAAAAGCCCAAACGCGCTGAGGCTGCTGGGGAGTTCATCTCAGTTCATTGAAAGTGGGAGGTCTCTGTTGAAATCCCTGGCCAAATCTGGGCACAAAGCAGGTTTCTGTTTCCACTTCTGGCTCCCAGGAGAGTGAGCATCAGCTATTTCACCCAGCTCTAAATGACACATTGTTCCAACATGTGTTTCCAAGTGTTAAAAGTGAGGACAAACGAAGTCATGCGGCTATGCTCATTGATAAGGTTCCTGGCACCCTGTTTCATGGTTAGCAGAAATGAGCCTAAAAGCCTACAGAAATTAAATTCCCTAATTCAAGAATTCTCTTGGATTTCAATTGTGTATATTTTACAATATTTAAATACAAATAACATTCAGGTCAGGTTTCTGACTGGTTGCTAAATACCCTCTAGTGTTCTCATGGAATTTGTTTCTTTAATGTTGGATTATAAGAAGAGAAATAGAAAGCATTAGTATTTATTATATAAAAGTTAAATATGAATGGTAAGAATTCAGGTCCAACATACTAAAGCTCACTTTTTTTTTACCCTGAATCACAACAATATTACTCCACAAAAAAGCTGTTTTTCTACAATGCTATAGGTAAAATCAAACTCATAATTCCTAATGATGTTATCAAACTCTATCATTAGGCACATTCTGCAGCTGTCAGAGCAGTGTGCTTGCCATCAGATATGACCCTTATGGAAGAACACATGTGACAGTTTGGAGGACCAAATAACAATTTTTTGTCAGGACTTACTCAGAGCTGAAAGGTAGAAGTCAAGTATACAGGACTTTGATACATCAACAAGATAGTGCATTATTCCATTCCCAGAGAGGAGGAGAAAGGGATTCCCACTACTAGAATACATGAAACCTTTTTCCCACTACTTTGTCATCCATACTGAACAATGGAGTTCAGTAGCAGGCACATAGCACTCTTTCTTCTTAAAGTCCAGAATTTCAAAAACATTTAGAGGGCTTTATTTTCACACAGCAGCCCAGAGAAACTTTATTTTTAAGCAGTCTAGTTAGACATCTAATTAAAAGACATAGAATATAGGGTCCAAAGCAATCAACCTAAAAACATTCTTCTCCCTATTCAGAAGGCAAACAGGAAAGGAGTGACTAGGATGCAAGTGCAATATCCCAGTCTGGGCAAAGCACCATCCCTAGCCAGTTGTAGGAGATATTTCTAATGAGAAGATGATATGAAATGATCTTGGAAGGCAGCTCTGGAGAAGTGAATCTCACGTACTTCCTCTCCTGGAGCCACTGTGTGCCAGCGAGGTGCCCTCACCTTAAAAACGACAAACTGTCTTGCACTGCATTACATAAATATGTATTGCCAGCAGGTCAAGGGAAGTGATGCCTCCCTATGAGCATCAAGAGACACCTGGTCACAGTGAGGGTGACCATGTACTGGCAGAAGTTGTCCAGAGAAGTGATGAAGCCTCCATCCTTGGAGAAATTCAAAAACTGTCTGGACAAAATCTTGGAAGAACAGCTCTAGGTGAACCACATGAGCTTGGGGATTTGACCAGATGTCCCCTTCCAAACCAAACAGGTCTGTAATTCTGGTTTGCCAGTGCTATGCTTTGATACATTCTCCAAATAGTATCATTCTTTAGGACCCGAGCATGGACCTGAGCCTTTGGATTGTCTGGAGTGCTGCTAGAATATGTTAAGTGACAAATAAGAGGCATGCATATAGATATACACTTTCTTATTTATATAGGTATGTACACACACACAAAGACTTGGCTAAGGCGTAAACAGCTGAAGACAATTTTTAGACATCCAATGACAGTGTCTCAACAGAGGGAATATATATTTACATCACCATTCTTTTCATACAAGCACTAGTGTCCCACTGCTCCAGATTTATGAATTTTTAAGATTTAAGAAATCCCTGGAAAATTTTGCCCCATGGCGAGCTGTCCCAGTACCTCATGTAGAGCATGTAGAGTTAAAGTCAGGTAGTACAGAGACAGAGCATTTTGGTGAGAAGTTATAAGAAAATACTGCTGTAGTAAGGGTGATGCCTATTAAATTCAAATGAACTTCAGCTTTCTTCAACCTAATTGCCTGGTTAGGGACTCATTACACTCCCCAGTACTATCTTTAAAGTGCATTTACAAATTGCATCAGCAATTTAATTAACAAATAAAAAACTGCATGCAAATGCTTTCTGATACAAAATAATGGTTTTGGCCTGACAGTGAATATAAACACGCATGTCTTGACCACTTAAAAGATGAGCAGGCTCTACTTTAAAAGGAAAGCAGCCTTTTCAATGTTTTGCAGGGAAATTTTTTTTGTACTCCAGTATTGCTCTGTTCCAAATAAACTGAGACATAAATATTTCTTTGTGTGACCTGCATTCTGATATCCTCTGCTATAAACTCCTTCCTTATGGAGTACCTGATCCTTATCTTTTCCCCCTTCTACAGATTACATTAACTAATCTGATTAGTCCCTTCCCCATCTCAGCACATTCTTCCTGAAAGATCAAAACCAGACTAGTATCATGCTCTCAGGATGGGAGGCACAGAGCTTTTCAAAGAATTCTGTTCCCACGCAAAAGGACAATTTAATCACTCTACAGCAAATTGCCTCAAGATGCAGAAACGCAGAGAATAGATTTGAGGGTCTCATTTTACCAGAACCAGAGGCAAGAAATCACAGTATAGCCTACACAGGCTTTAGAAACAAAATGTGGAACAATAGCACAATTTGGCTATCCCACCAGGTATTGGATATTGTATTTCACTGAGATGTTACTATAGAGAAATTATTTCAACACCTGCAAAATTCAAGTCCTGACATTTGGCTCACCTACTTTATGTGTCCACTGTCTTGTCTAGAAAAGCTTTATCCCATATAGCTTACTGAAGAGCATTGTGTGTCACAGTAGTTTTGATGTTAAAAGTAGGTAAGACACATTACAGTAGTTCCAGGTGACACAGAACATAAAGAGGAAAGTAAATAAATGTCACTGTGCCCTACCATTCTCTTTCCTAGTAAATGGAATGAGGAAAATAAAAAACCAAACCAAAAACCACACAAAAAAACCCCAAAAAACAACCTGACTAGAGAACTCCTATTCAGAACAACCTGTTAACACAAGAGTAAAAGTTGAATGTCCCAGGTACAGAACACATGAAAGAATCATGGGAGGGGGATTTAAAAATACTTCTGGGAGTATACAGACACATTTAGAAATGTTAATTTTTTTTAAATCTTGCTCGCATATCAAAGAATACAGGAAATACCACAGAAATAGGACCAATGCAACACTAATCTTTTTAAAGCAGATTGGCAAAGTAACATACTGTGCCACAGGATGGGTTTTTTTAACTGAAATGCAGAGCTTGCATAAGCAGAAATTACTCTACATGCTGTATTTGTGAGAAAGTGTATTAATATGCCAAAGAACATATTTATGCAACTCTGAGTTGCCTCAAACCAGTGAAACAGAGTTTTATTGATTTCCTAATGAGATTTCCACCAGTGTTCAAAGAGAACCAGCGTTGGCTTCGGGTGTGAGCTCAGACACTTTCAAAACCCCACAGATTTACAAAGGCATTGGAGAAACAGCTAAGTTCTGAAAACAAGCGCAGCAGACTTTCTCCTCCAGTTCTAGGAAAAAAACACCACCAAAGCCAACAGGTAGCCTGTGTTAAGTCAGGTGACCTCAACTTTGTGCTCTGTTGTTTCTCTGGCAAGGTAAATGTTTCCTGGGATGCGTAAGGTAAAACAAACCTTGAGAAGAGATACAAGCAGAGTAACAGACTGATGGGTAGAGAGACAAATGTTTCCTGGTGGAGGGTAAACACATTCAAGTGGTCATCTATTTGGAAGAAATTGGATAAGGGGAAGCCTGCTGAGGAA